>JAKTUB010000008.1:0-81198 GCA_030556465.1 Metschnikowia picachoensis
CTCACGCATGGCCAGGGACTATTTTTCTGTGGCAGCTATGTCTGCGCCTTCAGAAGCGCTTTTTTCGCGTATAGGAAACATAGTGACAAAAAAGAGGGGTAGACTTCTGTCCGAGGCGATAAAGATGTTGGCAATACTCAAGTTACGAGGTATCATCAAGGCCAACGAAATGCCCGACTCAGGTCTGGAAAGTGAGGCGGGGCAGGAACTGAGCCTTGCCGGTTTGACGGACTTTGAAGGAGAGGAAGAAGCTTTGAGCTACTTACTGACCACGATCTTGCGACAGATTATAAAGAAGAGCTGGATGATAGTATGAACATTTTCCGGCAATAGACCACGGTCACCAGTGCCATGAATTTGCTTGCTCTCTTTTTCGAGCAGATGTTTGTACGTCTGACTTCATCTAATTATACCAGATTCTTACGTTTGTAATTAGCGCTACTTGCTTGATGTCTCTATTCCCAGTAATACCATAGACTATACGACATCATTCATGATACATACCCAAAATTTGAGACACAGCTTCCTAAATTCTACGCTACGCATTCGTAGAATTTTTCGCGTCTACTCTACGCAAAGTAGCTACGCATGCGTAGCGTAGGCCTTTTGAGCATCTCTGGGCTGTCGTGGAGGTGGTAACCCCACGACCCTAGCGCGGGCGAGTATTTATAGGAGCGGCCGGCGGCCGCGAGTAGAAATAGAAGACAAGGGACTCTTAGCCAAATTAGGAAAGAGGACCTACCCAGAATAGAGAAACCAATTCCTTTCTTAACACCAACGGATCTGAAACTTTTAAGCAATGTTAGTCAGCAAACGATTTTTCAGAACAAAGTGCATTTCATAAACCTGATTTTTGGCGAGTGCTGCTAAAGTTGATGTTTTTTATACCTTGAATGCGCTCTTGCCAAGATCGACTTGGGTAGAGACTGGGATCTATAACTTTGCGCTCAAAATAAAAAAGAAACCCGACTCCTTTCAACAAGTGTATGATTTTCTCGGTTTTTCTGAACAAGAAAAATCGGTTTTCCAAGATTGTACAAGGCGCCAATGCGTATGCGAGATTAAACAGTTTTAATTGATTTAGATGAATTATGCTTCCACTAATATGCCCGCTTTATTTGTGAATTTTCGATCACACTGAAAAGGCTGTGAAGAATTCTATCTTATCCAATCCCCTGGCAAGGATCAATTTGCACGTTGTGGTAACTAGACATCTGTCATTGAAATCATGCACCTCACACGCCGACCACTGTATAGACTAACCTTAAGAAACTCAACCTTGGTTTGAGTCAGCCGTGAAATCCCTTTTCAACATAGAAATGCGTGACTTGAGAATGTTGAATGTTGAGAGTTGTCGCGGATAAAACTTCCTTCACAAATACCCAGCCTTAATAATTTCCAGCATGAGTTCAAATGAAACTGATGGATCGAAGTTTGATTCGCAAGCGAGCTAAACGATTTGGTGTATATCCTCGAAAGATTTTAGCAAAGATACATCACTGTAAATGTTCGAGAGAGAAGACGGACAGATTCGGATAAAATTCCTGCTCCTTAAAAGTAGTTGATTCCGAATTGCGCCTGATTTGGGCCAAGGGCTCGAAACACCTCCCGCCAGCAGAAAGCCAAACGTCGACTGAACAATTTTTATTATCAGAATGAGATAGAAACACCATTCAGGGATAATGTGCCATTTTTAAGACCACACCGAATCAATTCCTCGGCTTCTGATTCTGATTCCTATCGATGCGAATCTGGTCAACACGGTTGTCGCAAGTATGCAATCAACGGAAGCCGACATTTGGAAAATAGGCATATAACGCTTCTGTGAAGAGTGAAACAAAACAAAAGCCAAAAGCCAAAACAAAAAATAACCGATGCTTTTAAAACTTTCTAAAGAACAGGTTCCATTCGATTCCACGTCACGTGATCCCACAGCGCGTTCGCAGCCGGAGAGTACACGTCAACGATTTGTAGTTTGCAGGCCACGCATAATCCTTAGTTTTGTCATATCCCAGCAATAGCACCACCGCAATATGATCTCTGTGCGGCTCATACCGTTTGTATGGCTTTTTGCGTGTCTTGTAGCCGCCGGGCTTGACCCTTACGAGGTGTTGGGCGTGGCACGTGACGCAGACGAGAAAACGATCAAGTCTCAGTACAGACAATTGCTGAAGCAATACCACCCGGATAAAAATCCAGACCCTGAGGCTCACGACCGGTTCATAGAGGTTGGTGAAGCTTACGGGATTCTCAATGACCCGAAGAAACGCGAGAATTACGACAAGTTTGGCGACCCAGAAGGCCAGCCGCAGCATAACGGCATGTCAGACATGTTTGGCCAGTTTTTCCACGGGCATCCAGGATTCAGCGGGCAGCAAGGCCGTCAGCGCGGACAGGACACGCAGGTTCAGATCGAATTGACCTTGCAGGAGTTCTATGTGGGTAAAGACTTGGAGTTCAGCGTGGAAATGCAGAATATCTGCGAGAGTTGTGACGGCAGCGGTAGTACCGACGGTAAGCGCCACAAGTGTCTGAAGTGTAGTGGGCTGGGTGTGCAAATAATTACAAGGCAGTTTGGTCCCATGATTCAGCAATTTCAGCTGCCATGTGATAAATGCCAGGGTTCGGGAGAAACCATAGCCAATAGGTGCAAATCCTGCGACGGTCAGGGCACTGCCAAAAAACATAGACATTACAGCGTGTTTGTCGATCCGGGCACGCCGCGGAACTACAAGCACGAGCTAGAAGGCGAGGGCCACCAGAGTCCAGATTGGGTTCCGGGTAATTTGAATATCCTCTTCACAGAGAACCCGCGTGAGAACTGGGGATTCCGTCGCGTGGGCGACAACTTGTACCGTACAGAAGTGCTCACAGCGCAGGAGGCGGCTCATGGCGGCTGGCTGAGGCAAATCCACATGTTTGACGACGAAATTGTGACATTGAAGCGTGAAAAGGGGCGGGCGGTCATGCAGGGACAAGTGGATATCGTTGCGGGCCACGGAATGCCGCGCGCAAGCGACCACGAGGAGCACGGTGATTTGTTCATCGATTACAAGGTGATTCCGGTAGGAACATTGTCACGTGAGAAGGACGAGTTGTGAGTATATAGAGCCAGCATGGCTGCATAGAATGGGAAGGCGTATCAATATTGTCTATTAGTCGTTTTTCTTCGCCGCCGCCGCTTTGCGCGTTTCTGCAGCGTACTTCTCATAGGCCTTGGACAACACCATGTAGAGGCCTAGCAAAAGAGCTCCAAGCGTGACAAGATTCACGTGATTTGCGTTACCCGACGCATTAGGGATCAAGATATCGCTGGTACCACGATTCAGCACATGATAGAATATCGTGTCGTCGGTAAAGAACTTCTCAAAGGATCCGCCTATGTACTTTTTGTTATCAAAGGGCGAATTCTTTAGAAGGTACGCGTCATTGCTGGCGTCACATGCATAAAACAAGACAGGATGGTCTACATTCACACTTGTGTGCGTCCTCGTGCTGTTTGGAAGCTGGTACCGCGAGTGTAACGTGAGCTCGATAGGCCCGTCTTTGTTTACTTCCATTAAGACTTCATTTCCCCACTGGGGAACGAGATATTCAGGTAACTCTAAGTTAGTTACGCCGTAGTTGGTCACGATGTTGAGCAGATCTGGGATCTGAAACGGATCCAAAAAAACAGATTTCTCCAAAGTGAGGTAACTGAACAACTTGCAGTCCAAAGCGTCGTCGTCTGCAGGCACGGGCGGAGTTCTAGCCCATGTCACCACAGGGTGCAAGCCGTTTTGGCGGATGCTTATTTCGGCAGGCTCCCCCATGTGTCTGTGCCGCGGCTTGACGTGAAACATCGTTTTATGTACGACTTTCTCATCTGCAGAATCAACATCAGAATCGCTTGAGGTGTTGTCAAAAATGACCCGCGCGCCCAGGAGAATAAGGTCATCACGCGAGGACTTATCCAGGATTCTGAAAATGCCCACCTCGGTGTATTCGTCTTGTTTCTTGTGCACAGACAAGTCCTGCAGGTCTGTTGTAAGGGCGCTTACCGTCAACTTCGAGTCAGAGTAGTAATAATCCAAAGCCAGCCAAGCATGTGGAAACTGCGGAATCTCCAGGAATTTGGGCTCGGTCTCCGCAGATGTGTGGAAGTAGAAAGAGTTTAATGAAAGAACCCACTCTTGTGCAGGCACCTCTATGCCTAGAATCAGCAGAAGCACCGAATTTAGTTGCTCATAGAAAAGGCTTTCATCGTCTGGCCCAGCACGGCCAATAGGCACAGCATACACGTGAACGCCCGTCTGATAGCTATACGAAAATGGTCTAGTAAGATCCGAGGGGCCGGTTTCAGCTCCACGGCTGATTTGTATGCGAATGGCAGATACATGCGAGAGAGCCTCAGCATCAAGCGTATACTTGTCCTCTCTTGCATAGGTCAATTCCGGCTCCAATTCCACATACGTAGAATTGACGTTTTTAATCGCCCTTTTTGGCTCGTTCAGGTGCACGTACGTGATTCTGTGTCTCATTATGCGTTTAATGAATATGCTTTATGGGGGTCTCTATGTTGCTGAAGTTACGCCTCACTATGATATAGGCGCGGGCCGCGCGTTTCGGTTCCGTGGGTTGGTGGGGTCAGTGTTGTGAAATCACTCGTAAAAACGTGTAATGGCACTAAAAACGCACATAATTACGCGCGGAGGCCTAAAAATTACGCACGTATTTAAAAAAATGGAGAAATGGCGCACGTAATCGTAAGGGTGTGCTTAAGAGTTGTTTGTTGTTACTAATGAACGAAAAACAAGGAAAATGCAACTCGACTTGGGAAAAGTGTATTTTTTCATTTACTTGAAAAAAAAGCAAATCGTAATAAAAGGGTAAAAACTATTTATTTATAGACAAGAAAACCCCGCATACGTCTGCTCTTATCAGTAAAAAACTGAATGACGGGAAAGACTGTCATCCTTTGCGAATGGTAGTGATAATATCCCTACCGTCCCCATCCTTATAAAGCTGGTGAGACCAAAATTTCATCGGGTTGAACCAATTTAAAACCTGGGTACTCCGCCAACTGTAATTTCCTGTGTTCTAGGCACGGGGCATATAAGTCAACAGTTACTTACGGCTAACGGTAATGTTTTGGGTTACGAGTATGAAAAACGATGCCGTGGCAGCGACCACGACATTTTTTGGGGCTTACGATTATTTGTTACGCTGTTCACGTAACAAATAATTGTAATAAAGTCCGGCCAAATATTTTATGCGAGATTACGCGCCCACGTGCAACACCACAAGAAATGTCGATTCTCACAACATTGGGTGGGGTGATGAATTGGAGGTTTACCATTAAGGGAAGATGAAATGAATCATGGCATTTTTATGTACGTGAAAGATTAGGTTTTTGTAATGCAAATAAGCCAAATATTCTGCTGTGTGAACCTTTTCAATCAAAATCGACTTGTGTTCTAAAGTGTGCACCGAGGTAGTCACGTGCACCGCTAATACCAGCGCCCTTTTCCTGGAATCTCTGCGGGTTGGCAAAAAAGTTCATGTTCACAGGGAAATCCAAAATAAAGTCTGCACCAGTCAATTTGTTGCCCACAAAATACTCGCCGTTTTTCGCCTCCAACTGGTCGTTCAAAAAAGTATACACAGTCTTGATTTTCTTCAGATAGTAAAAACTATTGCTTTTGCCCAAGATGGACAGCACTAGCCAACCAAGACCCCATGGAGCCCTTTGACATGCCATAGATGCCACCAAAAGGGAAACGATTTGTGGCTGCAAAGCGCCCTCGGAAAAGTACAAGTAATAATCTAGCAAAACCTGGTCCTCCTCAGACTCGGGCTCAAAGCGGCCTTCTGTATCGTAGCGGCTGATGAGATACAGGATAATTTGACCCGATTCGGCCAAAGTAAGTGGTTTAGATACCCGTACTAAGTTCAATTACTATTGCAACAACAAACCATCAGTAGGGTAAAACTAACCTGTCTCACGACGGTCTAAACCCAGCTCACGTGTGCTGTCTGTGCTGTTAATGCCCATACAAAAGCCTATTCTACATAGACGTTACCGCCTATACAGTCCTAGGTGGAAACTCAACACAAACGTACCACGGGAATGGTATCGCGGCCGAGCGTTGGCATGTAGCCACGGACGCGAAAGCAGGATAATCTTTGTTAAGAAGAATTCACAAAGCGTTAATCATATCAATATGTCTGATCCACAGGAAAAAGTTTACGTCGAATTCTCCGAATACGACTGGGACTCATTCACCGAGTTTCAAGAAGGTCTTCAGGAAATTATGCAAACACATTTAGAGTCTTTGAGGGAGAGTGACCCTTCCGTGACAACTATTCCTGCGGCAGAGAGACAGCAACTCACAGATCAGGCCAAATCCTTTTTCTTCTGCTCTTCTACGGGCTACATCTTGAATCTAGATGATTACTACGCGTGGAAGCGGGCTAATGGAGGCAAAATTCAACTTTTGGACGACGATAACAAGGAATCGCTGGATGTTAGCAATCTGGCCCCTTCAGAAGCACCGTACTCATCCAATTACCAAAATATAGTGGACCTGATTGTGTCAGGAAAGCCTGTACCTGGTATCAAGGAGATTCCGGACACTGTTTTGACAGATCAAAAATCGGAATCAAAAGCTGAGAAGAGAGTGAAGCCATGGGAGACGAGTCTGGGAAATGGAGACACATATATCTAAGGCGGCACGACAGGCTTAGTGAAGTCAAGACATTATGGTCGGCTAACTTAGGAGTCAAATACGGCTGATGTCATCAAGCTAACAGTTTGAAGAATGATTCATGGCTATTGGTGCAATACCCCCATGACCGTTTCAAAGGCAGCCAAAGCAGCGGCGTTTGTGGGGAAAATCTCAATATGGAAGGGCCGAAACCGCGCGTGAAGCCTGCCAAGCCCCTTTCCCCTTTCCCGATAAATGTATTTTACCGCGTCCATGTAGTGCGGGAACTTCTTTTCAGCACGGATAGGGCTGTCCGTCATTATGACCAGCTTCACGACATCCGCTGGGTAAGCAAATGTATAAGAACCCAAGTCGCTCAATTTCGGGGAAAGGTTTTTTTTTTTGGATAAATTTACGCAACAAGGTTCATAGAGTTTTAATTTCAAATAATCTGGGACAGATTTACAATAAGAGATGTTCAGATTTTGTCACTAAATTTACACCGCCCAAAAACGTACCAATCTGGCTGGCTGGCATGCGTACTGGCTTACGATAGTTTCCAGAAGTCATACTATTACTGGCGCTTTATCTGATATTTTATAAGGTATCAATTTGGGAGTAAAAATCTGATTTGATACCATCTTGAGTTGTTGAATGTCATGATGGACAACTGAGGTTTTTCTGCTTCTCCATTGTTCATCCGGATAATAAAGAGTGGGATCCCACAATCACCGGATTTACCCAGATCCAAGTCTTCCTTCAAGGGAAAAAGAACACTTACCGAGATCTTTACATCAGCTTTCAAAACCCGAAACCTTTGGGAATTCCAAGATTTCGCCCATTCGACTTGATGCCCACAATAGGAGTCGTTGAGTATGTTCATATTGACAACAATGGGTTGAGAAATCCCATTATGGTTGTGGCTGAGTCAAGCAATAAGAGCCTCATGTTCTTGTCTAACAGACATTCAAAGCAATTTCAATAAAGCCAGTCATAAAGAAAGTGAACAAGCTATTTTTCCTTTCAATGACTTGAGACACTGTTCAGCATTGTACTTTAATGAAAAGGTCTTCGAAGCCACGAAAAATATTGAAAAATTCACGGTAATATGTGAATTCCATTGCTTTTCCTTCAGCAGCGGCTCTTTCGCCCGATGAAGACTAAATTGACCCTATGGAGACACTTTAGTTCTCTCTGTGGGGACGTTGCGGTTTCTTTCAAAAACCATGTAACATTTTTGATTGTGTTACTCCACAGCCCCTGTTCAAAAAAGGAAACCGGTTTACCATTCGCTTATATCAATGATAGATGATCTTCATCTTCTCAAAAGAAGTCTATTCAGAGAATTCTATCACTCATGAGACCAGTCATTATTGCATTCGGGGCATTATTGTTTCTGAACGTGATTGCCATATTCTTGCAAAGCAATCCCACGACAGAGTCTGGAATGATTAATAATGAAGCCAATTCATTCAAAGCTTCAACGAAAACCCTAAGTCGCAGAGGGATCCCCAAGTACAAGTGTGAAGAAATCTACGAAGATGAGATTGAGACCCAGCCAAAGAGTCTTTCCAAGAAGAATGACCCTCTGGAAACATTTGTTGAGCATTTGAAGAGTTTCGTGAATGAAACTGGGTTTGATGTTTTGACTTTTGACATACATTTCTCAATGTTGAAGAATCAACTTGCAGACATCAATTTTTCGGCTCATACTCAAACACTTTCTTCCGAGAAAAGCGCTCAACTCAAATATGCAAAACATTTATTTCAGGTGATGGAAGATGCTTCGATCGAATATGGCAAAGGCTTGACATTGAATCCGCAAGCGTCAGCTGACCCGATGGCTTACAAGCTGATAGTGCTCAACATTAGGGCGTTGGTTTTGCATGATATGTATGGCAAGCCTGATCTTCAGATGAGAGACTACGGGAAAAAAGTTCTGGAGCTTTCACTGGATATCTTTGACATGCGGCTGAATTTTGAAAATCACATTACTGAAGCTGAAATCACCATCGAGTCGTTGGTGAAGCAATTGGAGTAGCTAGCGATTAATCGCTTTGGGTATTGTGGGGGTTTATATCACATCTGTATTCACATCACTTTATGAAGATATATTGCGTATAGTTGACTGATGATCATCTGGGCCATCATGAAGCCGGCGGCTGTAGTTTCCAATTTGCTTGATACAAGTGATAAATGACTGAGAGCCAGAATTGTTGACTCAGCTCTACATAAAATTATTTATGAATTAAATGTAATCTTAGCCAGTTTCGCTACCATGCCTTTGATATCTTGGCTTGGCAGCGTATTAGCTTGAACTAGCCTGCCATCGCTCTAATGGTCGAGTTTCCTCAACCTGCCACTGCTACAAAACTCCTTCACAGAATGGTCAGTAATGCAAGCTCGTCCGACGACTCGTGTTGGCTTTGAGAGTATATATTCGTAGAAGACCCTACCCGCATCCTTTTCTGAGACCAGGATAAGTGATCGGTATGTTGTTCAAATAGACGGCCTGAATCTTTGTGCCGGTGAAAACTGGAAACCACTTGCTGGTAAGATTGAATTCATTCTCATTTATACAGAATGAAGTCGACAGTGTTCGAAACCTTTTCCTTCTTATCGGTTGTTATAGAGCCCACTCGAGAGACTATTTTTAGACTAGAATTTTCATCCGAAGATCCCGTAGGCCAAAATTACACGTTTCATCAATGAAATTGAAGACTAGTCTTTTTGTTCGTTCAAAGGACGTCATTCTTGTGAGAGAAATCAAAAAAGGACTCGTATTTTCTGACAGTGTGATTTATCTTTGCCCAAACCACAAACAGTTCTGCCCACAAACTTGAATCTTTGCAAATCATGGACTCATTTTCCTAAGTCAATATTTGTCCGATTTCACGGGGAAAATTCGAAACATAACTCTTAAGTGAAAAGTAATAATTCGTGTTAACGCGCACGTGACCCCCCAAATAGGTTCGTGGCAATTATCACATGCGTGCTGTCGCGCGAGTTGCCCCGGACTATGCGTATTTAGGATGTTTCATTCCACGCGCTCAGGCCACTTTTTCTTTTCTTCGAGCATTGTCATCATAAGAATATAGATAAGGTATGTTCAGCCTTTTTCAACCTCAATTGGCAAAAACAAGTAAATCATAGGATATTATCTGCAGATGTGATCATACAAAAGGCACCAATCGTGCATAAAACTATCTCAAGGGTTGTGACCGGATTGCTTGGTATTCCAAATATCCTCTTGCAGGATAACAATGAACTTTATATGGAGTGTCAGTGACCAAATGAGAGGTAGTGTTTGGGCCCAATGAAGTCACACTGAATTTAGTGGCTTATCCCATGAAGATCATGGGTTTGGGTGGTTCTGAAGAATCTCTCATCACGTGACTTGATACTAACAATCTTAGATGAAATTGGACGACCTCACCTATCTCTTGCAACACCACCAAGAGTATGTTGACGTGACACCAGAGCTTCGGTTTGCGCTTGCAACCATTCTCTTCAACCCAGTATTCTGGAACATAGTTGCCCGCTTGCAGCACAAAACACATTTCTTGTCGAAAGCTGTTGGTGGTGCATACAACGGCTGCTATTTGTTAGCTTTCACGATTTTCTCCTTGGGTATTTACCGTGACCACGTATACCATGATGCATTGTTACAGCAGCCAACTTACGCCCCGCTTGCAGAAAGCACATTGGTCAAGGCGTTAGCAGTGGCGACGTTTGGGTTTGGAAACATTCTTGTAGTTTCTTCAATGTGGGCTTTGGGCGTCACCGGCACGTATTTGGGAGACTACTTTGGTATTTTGATGAAGGACCGCGTTACCTCATTTCCATTCAACATCAACGATAACCCCATGTATAACGGACTGACGCTCTGCTTCTTGGGCACGGCATTGTGGTACGGAAAACCCACTGGAATCTTGGTGTCTGCATTTGTCTACGTGATGTATCGCATTGCATTGTTGTTTGAGGAGCCATACACTGCCAAGATCTACGCCCAAAGAAACTTGAAAGAGTAGATCGTTTTGGGGACATGAGACCGGAGATTCCTTATGCAATCATGACTCAACAGACGCATAATGGCGCATATTCTCTCTGCTCAAATGTGTATATAGATCTTTGAGAAACCAGAGTGTTTTCATCGAGGGTACCCTTGAAATGATATTTTTGAAGAATCCAAATAGTGTCAGTGAAACTCAGCAGCTCGAGTACCAGTTTGAAACCCTTGAAGACCGATAACGGGATTCCGATGTCAAATGAAATAAAAACCTGAAATGAAATTGAATTACGTACCGTAAGGACTTGCGTCGCCGCAAAATCCTGTAAAAGACTGATACTAGTCAGAAGTAAAACCCTTGCTGTTCCGATCCAAGACCAGAAGCGAAACATTAAATCACGCAAAGTCAAACGTACCCACTTGCCCACGGTCATCCGCAAATCTCAAAGAAAGAGATTGAAATTTCTCGCTTTGAGTGTAGAAGTAAAGTCCACTAATTGTGCCTGGCGGTATATTCGTTAAGCGGGTCTCTTCATTCGGCTCACTACGGCCGCCAATGTTCAACACCACATAGTAGAAACCCTCAAACGATGCGCCTGTCAACAGTTTGACACGCGAGTCGGGTAGTAGAAACTCCTCCTTCCAGCGCATGTAAATGTAGTGTGAGTCTTGCTGGCCCAGCTGGATGAATTGAAGCTTTTTTCGCAAGTCGGACTCCGAATAATGGCTCGGGCACCCAGTGAGTTTTTTCCAGTGCTCTAGATCGTTTTTGGGGAATGACAGCCAATTAGTCTCTTCTGTGATAAATGAGTATCGCTTCGGTTGCACACACGCACCGCCCCACTCCAACCGGTGAAGTGGGTTATTGATGATTTCGCCTTTGAAGCACGTCGTGATCAACGGATGCTCGTCTGTGAGACCACTGATCTGGAAGAATCCTGTAATTACAGAACTGACAAGATCAACCGTTTTGATTTCCACTTTTATCTCATATCGCTGGCACCCGCTTTGCTGTTCCCCAACGAACTTTGCATTTGGCCGCAAATATGTGTTGTTAAAAGCTGGGATTCTTTCCGTGCCTAAGTGAGCACGCGAGCCGCAGAAAAATGCACTATAGGCATCTGTATGGGTATAAGGGGATCGATGACCTGCTCGCGGCACCCTGGTTGTATGTAGCATCTCATTTTTTTGGTCATGTTCGTGAGGTTCGGTCTTTTCATCTTTGTGAAGAGACGTAAACCCCGGCGCGTGTAGTTTCAAGGATGGCTTGATAGCCTTCAAGGATTTTAGCCCAGCGTTTTCAGTCGGCGCCAAATTTGGCCTCGCTTGTATGACAGGCATATGTGAGTTGATTCGGCGATAATTTACGACTCGGGCTACTGAAGAGCAGCCTTTTCTTGTGAAGGTGGCGTGACCGCTGAATAGGGCGGCTGTGCAATCCAGGGGATCAATTAGAGTGAATCGAAGGCTAGTTCGTTGTCCCTCAAGTTGGTTGCAAATAAGACCAGTCAGAAAAGCGCCTAATAAATATCTCCGTTTTTATCCTTTAAGCCTCGAACTGTCTTTTTGGCTCAAATACAATCCAAAACAATGTGATGTGATGAGACGTATTGTGAGCGTCTCTGCCAGTGAGCGTTTATGCAGCAGATAAGAGAAAGCAGGTGTTGACGTGCAGCGAAAGACTATCCAGGATGCTGCAAAAGAAGAGAAAGGGAAGGCTCAAAAAGGGGGAAAAGGTGGGTATTTTAAAGCAAATTGAGAACTAAAAGAAAAGGATATTTATATTTTTGGAGTGCTGCTAAGGTGATGTATGGGGAACCCGGTCTCCGGCGCGGAGCAAGATGGCCTATGGCCCACGGAGATATCGGTGGTGAGATCATAAGTCCGACTTTCTGCACCCGCGCCCGGAACACGCGGGAAGTCTTGGCCAGACTGCTAAGAAAAAAGCGCCTGTTCCATAAGCTGATAGCCAGTAGACTGAGCTTTGATTTTATGAGCTATTTTAAACCGTAAGCATGAAACTGTGCAAAAGTCTGGCGCTTGCTAAAGTGTGATAAGCATGGGATTTTTTATCCTTGTAAGCGTGCTTTTCAAAGGTGATGGGTTGAATGAATGAGCAATCACGCCGCGTTCGTGACCGGCCACGCCACGCGACTAAAGTCACTGCGCATGCACTTCGATAGCTGGCTAGCAGTGCGCATATACCGATTCTGTTTCCTCTGTTTTTTTTTTTTTTTTTTTTTTTTTTTTTCGGTCTATTCGAAGCGCAAATTTGATTGATTGTTGTTGAGTAGTGAGAGTGGCCTTTCTGACCTTGGTGAAAGAGTTGCGCTCGAATATTATGAAAAAAAGCTTCGCCGGGGTTTTCCAGACGTGCCAATTCAACAGTTTTCACAATGAATCCTGGCAATCTGTAGGTAATTATTAACAGCACCTATCCAGTACCACACGTGTATTTGTCGAAAAAGCCTCGAAATTTGGTATTGCACACCGATTTGCAGCTAGTGCCAGTTCCACAAAATAGAACTGAATGGCATGGCAGGTGGTGGACACACAGCCTTTAGGGCCATGACAACCTAATTGATCCTCATACGCAGCCAAGCCAAGATATTAACGCAAGGCAAGGCGGCGAAGCTGGCTGGGCTTTATATACATTAATGTATAGATTTGTGGAGAGCAAGGCAAACAATTTTGGCTCCCAGTCCTTAGTCAGATGTATCAAAAAACAAAAAAAGAGTCAAATCTTGGCCTGGCCTCTTCCAAATTGCTTGTCAACGGTACTAGTCTCCTTAATAGCTAGTCAGACGCATTTGCCAGGCCGCAACAGTTCTTATCGTAGAGCTTAAATCAGCCTTTTTTTTTTCCATTTTCAACTCCTCCCAAACTCATAGTGCATGCTACGATTGAGTCTTGTGTGCACAACATCACGATAATTGCGATCCATCCGGGGTTGAGAATCGTCAAACCGACTAGTACACGAGTGGAATAAATATTCACGAAAATAGCTTATTGCCTTCGAAATCGAGCAAAACAAAGAAGAAATCCAAAAGAAAATACCAGGGCTTTTATCGGATTTGTGATGGAGACGCCACCAACACCGGAACCTGTGCGGGCAGACGAGGAGGTGGAAGTGCCGAGCGGGCCAATTTCGCTAGATCTCGATTTGAATCCTGATTTGGAGGACGCAGATGAAATTAAAGAAAATCCTTTTACGAAAAACACGCCGCAGGAAACGCCATTGAATACGCCGGCCAATACACGGAATGAGACTCCCGCTGAAGATGGGGTTGGTCAAGTTTTCGAAAATCGCAGCGAGAACAATCTTGACATTTCCCAATCACGTTTCTCGATTCTGCTGTGGACTTTACCATTTGATGAGGCGTTTGAGCTGCTCAAAAATCAATTTTCAGAGGGTGCCAAGCACGGGCCGATATCACTTTCTCAACAGAGTAAGTTCATCAATTATATGGATGGCGAGCTTCTCCAGATTCAACGAAAATTCATTAAAAACCAGTCAGAACTGGCTATAACGTATTCTGTGTCTGACCTCATCGCCGATCTATCGCCAGTCATTGACCTAATATGGTATCTGCTCCAGGACCACGTATCTCTTTATGGCCAAGACGAATACTATATAAAAATCTTGGGTGATCTAGATGACTGGATTTCATACTATACGTTTCCAAATCTAGGGTCACGGCTGGGCGAGGCAACGGCTTTCAGCGTCAGACTCTTTGATTTTTTTCAAAAAATCGATACCCAGGTCTCGTTCTTGATTGACGGGTACGATGCACACGGTCAAATTACCAGAATGAGCGCCACTGCATTGGTGAGGCTTTCGCCGATTGTCATGAGACTTCGTTTGGCGGTTGTGGAGAAATTTGATCCCTCTAGGGCAAAACTATCTGCGTCTCGCGACGTGGCTGCGAACGACGACTTGCTCAATATACTTGATGTTGAGATTGGGCGCCTTTTCGAAGGGATTCTCGAAAGAATATAAGGAACTACCTTTCGGTAACAACGAGTGACTCATGCTTATTCATAGTTCGAGTGTGAGTGTATTTTTGTAACAAAGACTTACAAAGAACATGACGATATCCAGCCCACTTGGAAGAATTCAGAGGAAACGCTTTAACTTCTCATAAATTCTCACTATATTTTAGTGGCTCTCATCTAATGCTTTTGAAGAACACACTCTTTTGGTGTGATACACAATGCCCCAAACAGTGTGTGAATTCCAGCCGGAAAATGAATCTAGCCAAGAGCATTATTTACAGCCATCACTGCTTCTCCGTATTTTGTCGATGAGAATGTTGCTCAGAATGTGGTTTAAGACCAAAGTTAGTCTCCTCTTTTTTGAGAAGCAAATTCTCATGAGAGGTGAAAATGATTGGGTGAGAGCCAGTGGATGAAAGGCCGTTTGAAACTCCAACACCCGGTCAAGCCTGAATTGCATTGATATTCCTCACGACATATTCGATGACCGCTGGGTTTTCAGAGTTAGATGTTGTCCATGATTGCACGAGAAATTGGTGCTAATGATGAGAAAGTGCCTGTGATGTGGGCCAATGTATGGAGCGAACTTGATGAAGTCCAAAAGTATAGCGTGATAGCAAACCAATGATGTAACATCTATTCTATGATCCAGCCAAACATCAGTTTCGAACTGTGTGATTCAAGGAAGGTAGATGACATGCCTTGGCTCATTTGGCGGCTGATTTGGCGGCTGATTTGGCGGCTAATCTGGCGAGCGGGCCGTGTTGTCATTAAAGTGGCGTCACAGAGAATACACGAAGCAGGGATCAAGCTGATTCAAGAAACTACGTCCAAAGCCGGGGAAACCCTCGGATGATACGCGAGACTAGGAAGCTTTCAGTACGAAGAAAAGCAAAGGATGAGCGAGAAAAGCACGCAGAAACAAAACTCTAGCGAGTAGTCTGACAGCCGGCTTTTCGAGATTGAGGACCCTAAGGATATACAGCGACTTTCATCAACCCCAATTTGTTAGTCAATCTCAGAACAGAGTGCCTGATGCGTTCGGCACACAGGCAGCCCCTTACCGCATTTGACGTGGTTGGGCCAAGACTACTCAAAGCTTAAAACACGGTGTATGATCTGTGCAAAAATCCACTGTACTCTAAGACTTAGAGTAGGAAACTACTTCAGCACACGGCTTGAAGAGACTTCACACCGCGGCTCACAGTCACGTGATCGTCCCGGATATTCAAAGAGCAACGCAATTATCCATGAATCAGTCGAATTACCTCGCTTGTAGCAGTGGTACTTCTAAATTCAGATCGGAATTCTAGTGAAAAGCTTATTGGACGAATCCATATTGGGTTAAGGCCAAATAAAAGTGTTTCTCGAAATACCGACCTGACGCGCATGCGACCCGTGCACCTCATTGCAAGTCACATTCGATCGATCTATAGTTATATGTTTTCAACACGAATTAAAGGGAATTAGTCGTAATATTCATTTGATGTGGCCATTTGGTTCGAGTGACAAAGGCTCTGCTGAGCTCGACAAGGAACTTCCAGATGATCTCAAGGAGTTTTTCAAAGAAACAGACCCATCATATAGGCTCAATGACCATAATGAAGATCCAAAAGAAGCACAGGTACAGAAAGTGCTAGCGCGAGAAAAGCAACAGTATAGTGGCGAATTTGATTTATACAAACGAAGCGAAACGCCGAGAAAGGTTGCGGGGATAAATTGCGCCGAGCTTCAACAAATAGTGGTGGAGTGTTATCGCGGGTGGCTGTTTTTAGGTAGCGAATGCTCGCTGGAAATTGCACGGACGACTAAATGCATGGATATTCAAAAGAGTGCTTTAAAAAAATTAAGGTATGAGGATTGTTATAGTGTCCGGCATTGTGCCAGTATACGTGCGTTCACAGATAAGTTATTCACGAGCCATTTTGGCCAATTTGGAGAGAAGATGGATGATGAGAACATGGCGCGGTTTGACACGGCACTTGAAGAGGCGTTTCCGGCAGTTTGGAGATAAATCGTACACAGATAAGATTTGGAAATGTGGAAGTTAACTGGAAAGAAAAAAACAAATAGAAAAGAATGCGGGGATAATCTTGGTTTTTCGAATACGCCATCAATGATTTGGCGATACTCATCGATTACGTGATCTTTAATTCATCAAGCAGATATTCAGAGTAAGTTTGGATTTTTCACTGGTTCGTAAGCTAATGCTTAACTGGGTCGCCAGATAAATGTGACTCATTTGTTAAAATAGTTCAAGGATACCCCGGTAATGTCACTAGGTTGTGATGAAATTGGTAAGCAGCAAATGAAGTAGGCGCCAGGTCTCGGATAATGAAAGCCAGTGTTGCAATAACTATGCGAATCATATTATATTTCAATATTATTACATATTTGAAAACTTGCCCCATATATTTACCATTATATTCATAATGTAAATATGGGATATATACTTACTACGTTGGAATATTTTGCCTTATTGGAGGGACTCAGTGCTTGTGTTCTAGACGATGAGTGTGCTCTTGAACGTTCACCTTGACCATGGCAAGGTTACTCGTGTCTCAGTCGATAAGCTACTTTGCTATTTCACATACATGCATCAGTAAAGATGGTAGTCTACGTCTCTTGTTTCTAGCCTTTGAAACTAGCTTTAAGAGTATTTGGTGGCCTGAGTTTAAACAGCCCCAAGAATACCCAACAGGTCATCATCTTCGTCGTCAAAGTCATGTTCACTTTGCCCAACCGATTCTATGACCTGCAAACGGTCAGTGGTTCCTTCTCCTTCACCAACTTCCACCACCTCGTCTTGTTCATCGAAGATTGTCTCAGCCTCGTCTAGTATCACGCCAAGGGACTTGAGAACTGCCAAATTCTTAATTGTATTTGGTCTCAAGCGGTTTCGTTATTTTGTTACCACATCATTCAATCGGGAAAATAAAGATTCACAAAGCGCTGAAACGGCGGGTGTGGCCAGAAGTCTCTTGCCATTAGATAGAGTACGAGGAAAGCTCTCTTTCGACTTTCATAAAATTTGCCAAGATCCTCATCACCGTGTTCTCTTTCCTCAGAGAGATATGCCTTTATCTCGTCTGACCTTTCAGACCTGTCACTACGGAGATAACTCACGCGCATAGTCCTTACCTTATGGTTTTCTTCATTGAACTAACTAACAACTGCACTTAGACGCTCTCTTATACGATAGGGGCAGTCATTGAGGAGTCTCTCCCGGGCTGCTTCGAAAATATAAATATATTATATTTTCTCAATAAATAAAAGCGCGCGAAAAACTTCTTACCGGAAACACTGATGAAAGCTACTAGTTACCATCAGAAAACACTGAAACAACCATCAGAAACTCATGGTTAATTTGGTGCACCAACTAAGATCCACCGTTGTACATCAAAGAAGAATCGAACAATCTTTGAGAAAAGGTTTGGTCTCATTCTGGAAAAACGCAGTGATCCATAGTTCTTGGAAACCACAAACACTATATTCTGTCACCTCACTACGTGACCTCACTGTGTGACCACACACCTTTGGCGCAGTTTGACTTGAGTGACGAACTCTTTTCTTGTTTTATGAGGTAAATTCCACATCGTAAGTGCGAGCCAAGTAGCTTAGGAAAATCGAAGTAGTGATGACGACAGGATTGGTTTGCTAGGCAAGGCCTCCATTCATTCGCTGAGCTTTTTTTTGAATCATGGATTGCTTTCAAACGACCCCCAAATTTCAAGTGAATTAGAAAAGAACCCCCTCTTGCGAGATAACAAAAGCATTGAAATCTCTTCTCGCAGAGCCCTCAGATATATTAATTTAGCTTCTCAGCTTTTTGGCCTTCGAAGCTCGTGCAAATGGCCTGTTGCATATATTTGAAGGCTTTCTCTGATGTTGTCTTTAGATGGATATATTATCCTTTACACTCACTCAAGACGCGGTACAAAATTCAAAAAGAGACTCACAGGCCCCATCCAAAATCTTACCATTGCCCCCAATGTGCGATACTAGGTATCGAATAACGAGACGTCAAAACAACAGGCCCGATGACAAACGAAGGCGTGTTCTACCTATGTGGCGGTAAAATGCGGAGGTCAGTATCTTGGCGAGTGGCCCTTTTTTCGAAATGTAAAAATGGTTGTTTTCGCTCTTAGAGACCCCTCGACCAAAGGTAGTTTTCTGATCAAATCCGACACGTTCCGCAACTCATGCGAGATAGATGTAAATTTTTCCCGCAATTTCAATCCTGTTTTTATGGTTGATACCATTACGTTAAAAGCGTGGAGAAACTCCAGGCAGAGGGTGTTTGAAACAAGGATTTACAAAATCAATTGAGTTGGAATGCGAAAGTGGCCCGGTGATTAGCGATAGGGCCATTTGTTTGGACTCCATCCTCTGATCTGAGTGGAGATGGGTGCATTATAATTGAGAAGGCGCAAGAGTTACATTTATCGCCGATCGTGATGGTAGTGCACATTTTGGAGTATCACCCGACCAGACAGTATATCTAGCAGACCTGACCCCTGTGTTAGAAGCAGAATTACCGGGGAAAAGCTCTCTCAAAGCAAACCTGACGTATAAAGCCGCGGGCTTTGGGAACATCAATCCTGTTAGGTATACGTTTTCGATCTTTTTCCTCAAGTCCGAAACAAGAATTTTGACTGTTAGTGCATGTGACCTGGGTCTGAATCCTGATACTGGAAATGGCCATCTTGCATATTAGTTCAACAGGTCCCAAGGCTTGATGGGCTCGCATATCTGGTACAATTTTGACCCACAAAACGTGGCGCTGTTAATATGCACTTGCAGCATGCCAAGTCTAAGTCTCGAGGGCTTTCTGTGATCTGTCACAGAATTTCGGGTACGTGCGTCATGTGTGACTTTGTTCGAATTCTCGACAAGCATGCGTTTCAGAATGGTAAACATTTGGGGGACATGCGGAAGTCATTCGATCTTTGCATAAATCTAGCCAATTGGGAAATTAGGATGCACGACATACGGTGACGAGTCAACAGAAACGTTGCCCAGCTCTTATTTTGTAAGCGGGAAATTTGGAGCAGTTTGAAAACGCACAGCCAAAAGACGAACACAGGCCACGAACGGTTGGACAAAAAAAAGTCTAGCCGGATATTGTGGCAAAGACTGCGCTAGTTGTTCAGCTGCTTTCAAGAGCAATAGTCAGGTCAAACAGTAAATTCCTCGAATATTCAAGTTATGTCTCCAGAGAGCTATCCTGATGAGTATCTTGCATATCATTAACAAGTTGATCCCATAAGGCTAATTTCTCGGGGTATTTCATCAGTGCCACCAAACCAGACGTATTTGGGAACACATAAACGCTTGGCCTGTATTCGCAAAAAGAGTAGAATCGCAGCATGACCACAGGATCTGATTGCAAACCCCACATGAAATTAGCCGCCGTCAATTTGTGCCCAGGTACTAGGTACTTGCATACCACCTCCCAGATCCCTTTACCGACAAAAACAACAAAAGGGGCATTCGAAGTATTAAATTCGCCAAGAAGTCGAGGTATGTTTTGCGCCTTTTCAAGCAGCGAGAGCTCCAGCGCCTGCTTTGTGCAGCGAAGAACCAAGTCCGTAAAGCCCACGCCTAGCTCTATGAGCACAAAGTCATGTTCCGGGCGAGCGTGTAGGCTCCCGTTTGTATATACTTCATCCAAAAGAAGTCTGTGGCACGCCACGTCCGTATTTCTGTAGTCTAGCACGGCAGATAAGAGGTCCAGTTGGTTAAAAAGCTTCCAGAATAAGTTTGTTGGGTGCGCGTAGTGGTGTTGCTGCCGCGAAGACTCTACGCCTGGATTGAACCCAACAAAAACAATGGTGAGACCTGGCCTGATCGAAGGTGGAAGATCTTTGAGATTGTCGTGAGATTTAGCATTTTTGATATGACTGGCCGGCTTACGCTTCCTAGGCGACGTTTTCACTACTTTTGCAGCGCTTACGCTTTTGGGCTTTGCAACGTCATCTTGATCGTATTTGAATGACTCAATGACTTCACGGAGGCTTTTTGACATGAGATGAGATCTGCGAAAAAAACGTGTTGGACCGGCGGCTTGTAAGTAAGCGGCGCCCCACGACTCACGACGCACCTTCGCGCATCTCCGCGCATCGCAGTAAAGATGTTTTCTACGAATGCGGATACATCACTCAAAACGTAAGCGACAACAGGGCATAATCAGCCATTTGCGAGGAACTGCACCACAATTCATCCTTAGTCATTGAAAACAACCGGCGATAACAAGAACAAGGTAGCTTTTGAGAATTTGATAACAAAATGAGCCAGGAGTCTGCGCAGACGTATAGCCAGCTCAATCCCCTAGTGATACCGACCGAACTCGAGACTTCTACACCTTTAAACCCACACCGGCACCGGCAAAGCACGGGAATTGATCCTCTACAGCTACCCGATCCTGAACATGCCAATATTAGGCAACGAGGCCCGTCCCACTCGATTCTTAAACATACCAACAAAACTCTGTTTGACGAATCTTCACTAACAGATAAGGGGAACGAGATCCCGCGAGCAAGCGAAGAGGTGACTTCGTCTTACTACTCGGTCGCCAATGAGGCGTCGCGGAACCCGCTTTTGCAGCAATCGCGGGCGCAAAAAGTGTACTTTTCGCCGACAAAAGAAGTTGTGTCATATGACGGAGAGCAGAATCGGGATTTCCGCGTGGATTTCATGCAGCTCGAGCGGCTGGCGAAAGACCAGCATCAGCGAAGTGATCTGAAAGGTACTGAATCCAAAACCAGCGCGAAATCGCCATTTTGGCGCAATTTGGCTGTGGATCCTCGTGTGCCATACGTACTTCTGCTCTACCTTCAGCTTTTCTTCAATTGCGTGATCATTTTTGTGGTATTGTACCTACTATACGTTTTTATCAGTACGGTGAGGCAAGATGTGAAACACAAAATTGAAATGTATACTGCCGACGCCCTCCGGGAGATCTCGCTTTGTTCACGGCAATACTACAGGAATAAGTGCGCCAATGACGGCACAAACACCCGCGCCCCTGCCCTTGAAGAAACATGTACAAACTTGGAGAAGTGTATGAACCGCGACCCGCAACAAATAGGGAAATCGCAGATCACTGCAGAGACATTTGCTGACATAGTGAATGGATTCCTACACCCTATACTGTGGAAACTGCTGATATTATTCAGTGGCTTGATTGTCGGCGGTGTGTTCGTGGTGAATGTTGCCTTTGGGATATACCGTAGCCGCGCGAATATGGAATGTTTTGAACAAGTGAACTCGAGGAATTTACATTTACAGAACCAGAAACAAAGCCACGATCAAGTGGTTGTGGCCACACCGCCAAATCCGCCGCCAAATGTGCGTGATGATAGCATGTTCCCGGATCTGCTGCCGCTCCTGAGCCGCGGTAAGACAGGTCAATAACGATAAGATACCAATACACGAGTTTTCCTTTTTTTGTCTTGTGATATATAGCTTCAGCGGCCGGAAAATGGCAAACACCGTATATTAACATGCTACACGAAGTTTGCAACAAAGTTACAGAAATGCGTGTACCTGTAAATCGATTATTTTGCAATGCTTGAACGCTGAGGCGTCATTAGGATTTAATCAAGACATATGCAGTCCTTAATCACATGTACAAAAATAAGAGAGAATTAAGGGCAATAGGATCCGCTGGGGCAAGTGGGCCGCATCAGGCAGTTCTTTCCTTGCGCATGTCGCGCCGCACAAAAAATTCCGTGGCGCGTCATGGCGCACGGTGTGCAATACGGCGCACGCATCATGCTAAAGTACCAGCCACCAGCAAGCATGGATGCTTCAGCACAAAAACCGGCGATCAGAAAACGGAAGTACTCGCGGCGGGGCTGCCAAGAGTGCAAGCGCCGCAAAATCAAGTGTGACGAGGTGCACCCATCGTGCGGCAACTGCGTGCGCGTCGAAAATGCCTGCGTGTTCCCGGACCCGAATAGCGGCAACCGGCCGAGGCAGCGACGGCGGCCAAAGTCACCACAAAATGACGCTACATCTCACCGTATGGCGCACAAAGCGCCCTACTCTCCCCCGCCCGCTAACAATACCGATATGCTCTTGTTTGAGAACGTTTTTGATGATGCAAACACATTGGTGCATGGGTTGGCCGATTTCGAAACTCACGTGGCACCTACAATGGGAGCCCTGTCACCGCTGGTGTCGGAGCGGCTAGTTGACTTGAAGCCGTTCCACCTGCAGATCATCTTGAACGAGCTGCCGAAAAACAACGTGCTTTTCGAAGAACATGAGCTCGAGAGGTATCTTGAAGATTGCGACGCTGGAACCAACCCCATGCTAGCCCAGCTGTGGGATGTGTTCAGCAGTAATATGGGCGGTGGGGTGACGCCTGATCCGCGGCTATTTCTGTCCAATCCACAACTAGTGCAGACCGTGGTCGACACCTACCGGCTTTCACCCGTCGAGCAGTCTTATTTGAAAGATATGGTGTTTGGCCAAGCGTGTTTGTACTTTTTCCCCTTCATATCAAATCGCGGCAATAACGAGGTGATACATGTGCTACTAGAGTACCTGATGGTGCTTAAATATATGGTATATGCCATGATGGCGCTCAGTGCGCTGTGCCTATACACTATCACGAAGGAACAAGAGCACGAAATCAACCAGAAAAAGTACACACGGGTGTGTATGCGGCTTATAGTGCGTGCATTCACTGATTTGAAGAATAATGAATCGCTGCTATGGCATATCGAAGGCCTAATCTTGACGGTGTTGTTGCTAACAATGCTTTTTTCCGATATGTCGTGCTCGGACACCTCGCTGACACCTGTTTCGTGGGTGGCGCACCTCAACAGCGCCCGCTCGCTCCTAGTGAAATACAAAAACCTCAAGGCTCAAGGCGCAATGCACCGGCCGGACTCCTTGGGCATAGTCATCGCCAAACTGTTGTTTTTCTGCTATGACTGGAACACCAATATGTGCTTGCCCGTGGACGCAATCCGGCTGGACCAGCTAGACGATTTGTGGGCTATTACCGGCCAATTTGACGCCATGGTCGAGGATCCAGACCATATTGATGCGCTACAGAAGTTAGGGCTCATGATTCCTGCAACAAGGCTGAATCTGGCGTTTAACACTTTTAATGCGTTAACTCCCGGGGTCATGAAGATTATTTACGAGATTTTGGACACAATTTGTCATTTGAACAAGGGATTTGCGGCAGGCAAGCCACGGCAGGCATCACCCGAGGCTATTACGAACATCATGGCGCTCATCAGTCGGGCGTTGAAAGAGAATGTCGTGCCGGGCGTGTCGTCCTCAAATTTCATCATTTCCTTGGACAACCCAGCCCATCCAGATTGTGTGGACGTGCTCAGCCGCATCATACTTCCAGATTGCGTCTATGGGATCGACAGAGACAGCCCACTACAAATACATTACTCATGGTGTGATGTGGCGGTGAAACTGCACGTGTATTTCTTATACCTCAAGATCTTGACTTCTCGCGGGCTTCTACATCTACCCCGCAGCCATCCTTTGATCAAATCGTTGATAGAAGAGATCATGGACCTTATGTTCTTTGTGAAACAGAAATCTGACCTGAATTTCACTAATTCAAGCGTGTTTTTGGCTTCCGAGAACTATTATTTATCAAAGAATTTATTTGACCACCGTGCTATCATGGTGCAGTTTCCGTTCCGACTATGCATAGAGCTCACGGATTCGGAGGCTGATTTCGAGAAGCTAGAATTGTTTTTTGAGGGCTTAGTACGGTTGGGTTGTGGCAATTGTGTGGCTGCTGCGGAAAAAGTGAGGGAAAACAAGATTTTGTCGAAAAAGAGGCTTCTCAAAAGACCACGCCCTTTGGACAATACAGACATGGACTACCTGACGCAAATTTTTGACATTTACTAGGGATTCTGTTTTATTTATTGGTATTGCTGCCCAAAGCAGCGTTGTTGACGGCGTTTCTGTTTGTGTCCTTTTCTTTTTTGGCAATTTCTCATCATGCACTGACGTGGTACCGATAAGTAGCTTTTGCTTAATTTCGCAGTCTCATCTCTCGCTGCATGCACGGAACCAATGCACTTGTCTCTTTGACGTATTGTGCGTGCCGAAAACGGCAATTTTCCGCGACGAAATCCTCTGCGGCTGCGAATTTAATATATAATGAGATGCTTTCACCCATTACGGCAAACTAATTGCCAGTCCAGATATGAGCAGCAAATTAACGCTTGAAACAATTACAAAACCTTCCACATGTGCCCTGAAAACAAATTTCACGGGAATCTTTCGCTTTGCGAGCCGTGCGGATATCCCACTACTCATGGTGGGATCTGTTTTGATCACGTTATCGGCTATAGCCTCGCCCATGCAAACAATCGTGTATGGCAAAATCTTCGATAAGTTGGCTAATTTTCTCAGTGGTGATTACAGCTCCGTGGAGCACTTCCTCCATGATCTACGGGTGCTTATTGGGGCCATGATGGGAATCGCCGGCGGACGGTTAATATTCGCCTGGCTGGGAATCACCGTGTGGCTAATAGTTGGCGAAAACACGCAAATGAACGCTCGAAATTCGTTATTTGAATCCTTGTTACATAAAGACATTGAATGGCTCGCGACAAAGGAGAATCTCATAGGGTCCATAACACTTTTTTTAAGATGCATCGAGGAAATCCGCAGCGGCGTCTCAGAAAATTTGGGGCTATTTGTACAAACGATTGCATCTGTGTGTTGTCTTTTCGTGATCGCCATGATCTCGCTGTGGTCACTCACACTCATTATATGCTGCTCAACCCCGCTTTCTGCAGCTTCCAGTTGGGTATTTGGGAGCCTCACGGCCAAGTATGCCACTCGTGAAAACATACAAAATGCTCGCGCATCAAAGATTTTGGACTGGTGTTTTGCGCAGGGTGACACCGTGCGTGTGCTTAACGGCAAATATTTGGACTTGGTGCACTTTGGCCGTGTGGTGGATGCGTCTGCTAAAGCATATACAAATATGGCATTTGCAATCAGCGCAAACTCGGCCATTCTTAAGCTATTGAGCAATCTAGTTGTGGTTGGAGGACTAGCTTTCGGGAAGTACTTGGTGAAAACAGGCCAGCTAGGCTTGGGTAATGTGATCACTGCATTCAGTGCATGCGTGCTCTTTGGAACGGAAATTTCGTCTGTGGGCGATATTGTGGCACTTTTGAATAAAGCCCAGGCGAGTTCGAATACAATTGATGTTTTGGATTTTGAGGACCACTATGTTTCTTCCACACCTATTTCCGCCATCAGTGATGTCTCTTGTTTCAGCCAAAAAACCCCCTGCCAAAGCTTGACCTTGAAAATTTTTTTTTTTCGATACAGAAACACGGATTCTGACGTTGTCAATCACGTGAGCACGACCTTTACGCTGTCACAGATGAATTTTGTTGTGGGCGAGTCTGGCTCGGGCAAATCGACCGTGGCACTGCTTTTATCAGGCTTTTTGGAGAAGTCCAGGGGCGAAATACTTGTGGATAACGTGGATTTCGAACTCTTGGCGCCAGAGTGGTTCACGGAAAACGTGTGTTTCGTCGAACTGCGGCCGCTTATCTTTGAACGACTGCTAGCTGCAAATTTGCTATTAGGAGGCACTTTCCCTAACGGAGAACGCGCTACAGAAACGTTACTTGAAGACGCGTGTGCATTTGCAGACCTAACCGGGTTTGTCTCGCTGCTTCCAAACAAACTACATACTGTTTTGGACTCCAATAAACTCTCTGGTGGGCAAATTCAAAAGATCGGATTGGCCCGCGCATGGCTAGCTAACCGGCCAGTGTTGATATTGGACGAGGCATTGGGCTCTATCAATCAGAAACTGAAGCTTTTGATTATGGAAAAAATCAGGATATGGAGGAAAAACTGCCTCACGCTTGTCATCACTCACGATCTCACAGACATACGCGGGCAGGACCACGTTGTGGTGATGGAGAAAGGCTGTGTGAAATCATCTGGATACGCAGACGATATGCGGAGTATTTTCCCAAAACTTTCGCTTGTCTCGGTCAAATATGAGGATGACTTGGTGGGTTCACATACCGAGGCAACCGAGGCTCATAACTACATGAACAATCCGGCAGTTCTCCGTGATTTGGAGCTGATGCCGGCGGCAGGCCTGCAGGTTGAAAAAACTGACTCCATGGGTTTGATCTCAATCGTGAAGTTTTGCTATAAAACCACAGAAAATAAGCTTCTTATCGCCCTAGGCCTAATTTGTTCGCTCCTAGGAGGTGTCGCCACGCCTGGGCTCTCTTACTGTTTTGCAGAAGTGCTCCTGTTGATTGTCAAGTATTCGTTCTCGTCGTCTAATGGGCACGGCTCTGTCGTCACGTGGTGTCTCATAATTGTTGCTGTTTCTGTGGCGGAACTGGCTGTCACGTTCGGGTCCCACATGTCCCTCCAATACGCGCTGGAACAATGGATCTTGAAGCTACGTAAATCATGCATGGCAAAGATTAATGATCAGGATATGTCCTTTTTCGCCAGCTTCAAACCTAGCTACTTGAACACGCTTCTCATGAATGATACTCGTGATCTCCGCAACCTTGTTTCAGAGTTTTTGCTGGGGTTATTACTCGTGGTATCTCTTACCCTTTTGGGTCTCATTTGGGCCACGGTAATTGGCTGGAAATTGGCCCTCGTGGGCATGGCGTTTGTGCCGCTCGTGTTCTTGGTTACCCTCACTTACAGTTTCCTCCTCCAGAAATACGAGACTGCTTATAAAGACCATGTGGCAGACGCAGAAAAGTTCTCGCTAGAAGTTGTTACGGCCATGCGGACAGTGCGTCTGTTTGGCCTTGCAACGCAGCTCTCTACCGAGTACACAGACAAATTGCGCAGGCTATACCGAGCGGGCTGCAAAAGGGCCGTTTCGGGCGGTTTTGGCATAGCGCTCCTGGAGTTTTGCGGCACTTCGGCCACGGCTACGGTGCTCTACTACGGCATGTACTTGATCGTGCGTCATGAGTATTCCCAAAAGCAAATGATTCAGATTTTGACCATGCTCACCTTCACTGTGGCCAGTGCGTCCCATCTAATGAAACTGCTTCCAGAAATCGCCCGTGGACAGCGAGCAGGCACATTGATCTCGCGAGTTTTGCTGCTAACGGAACTGCCTGTGGAATGTGACGGCACTGAAAACAGAGCACTACCTAATGTTACCAAACCTGTTTTGGCTTTCAAAAATGTCGCTTTTGCATACTCTGACCCGCAAAGCCTGTCATACAAAACAGTCTTCAAAGAACTATCATTCCAAATGTATCCCGGCGAAGCAGTAGTGTTCGCCGGCGAATGTGGCCTGGGCAAGTCTACGATTACACAATTGATTCTGCGCCTATACCAACAGGACCGGGGCGAAATCAGCTTCCATGGCAAGGATGTTCGGGTTTATGACCCGGAATGGTACCGCTGTAACGTGGCCTTAGTGGGCCAGGAACCGCATTTTTTCGAAGGTTCGGTTCTTGATAACCTTTTGTATGGGTTATCCGGTAGTGCACGAATTCGTGGCGAGGCCCATGTCGAGGAATGTTTGTTGGCCGTCAACGCACTCGAATTTGTAAAAAAATTGCCGGATTACTTGGACACTATAGTTGGGAAAGAGTGCCTGTTTTCTCTGGGCCAAATGCAGCGGCTTTCGATTGCGAGGGTACTTCTACGCAAGCCAAAAGTGATTGTTTTCGATGAGCCTACGTCGCGTCTCGATGCAGACAATCTGGCGAAGATTTCGAAATTGATTTTTCACGATTTGCACGAAATGGACCCGAGAATTACCACTATCGTCATCAGCCATGACCCGCGTGTCATGGCACAGGCTTCGAGGATTTTGATGGTGCAGAAAGGAGCCATTGCAGAAGATGGCCCGTTCGATGAGCTTATTCAAAGCAACGGCGCATTTGCTCATTTCATGGCTTGATCAGTTTGTGTATACATTGCAAGGAAATCCCTTATTCTATATCCGTCTCTCATTAGATCTTCACATTGATGTAAGGCACCTCCACATCCTCTCCTTCTTTGTCGTCACAGCATATCTCAAGGATCAAGTTCTTCATATGAGAAGGAACGGGCTTCTTGCTAACGGATTCGATCAACTCTGTAATCTTCATCTCCAATCTCTCCTTCACCTTCTTGGGTGGGAAGAAGGAGGCGTATAACAACGTAACACCATGAGACAACATGGAGATATCCAACCCTTCATTCTTCTGGAACTTCTCAAGCAAATCCTTTAACTTAATGTCGCCATGTACCTCAAAACGGTCCCAAATTTGGTCGAATTCCTTGTCGTTGTACTTGCCCTTGGCCGATTTCACCGGCTCTGAGAAGCCGAAGAATGGAAGCGCCAAGTTAACAAACCCATTTTTGTAAAGCTCCACGTCGTCATGCTTAGCTACCACTTTGTACAACTCAAGGCATACCAAACCGGTCACCAACGCCGTAGTGGTGGCAATAGCAGGAATAATTTTGCCGGCAATGAACTTCGTCTTAGATGCGTCGGCGGTCTCGATCCCATAGTTCAATGCTCTACAGTTCGATGCAGCGGTGATGAATTCGATGTGGTGGTTCGTATCGTCGTCTTTCTCGAACTCGATCGGCGTTAATCTATAGCCAGCCAAAGTCGAAGGTTCAGGCATGGTGGCCACGATGTTCTGGATCTCACTCTCGTCGAATCCACCAGAAAGCTTCTTTGCCTCTTCTTCGGCTTCGGCGTCACTCGCAGCAATCTTCACGCCGGTCTTTGGCACAAATGGCTCGGGCTCAAAGGAGTTCAAAACCTTCGCGTACTCTTCATTTGAGACATTCTCATCGTTTAAACCGTAGATAAATGCCAACAAGTTAGCACCACCTACGATAAAGTTAAAGTGGTCTGGGTTGTTGACGTCAAAGTCCAAAGGCTTTGGAGCCCGTTTCGGTCCAGACCAGAATGGTGCGCCGTTAGATGTCTTTGCGTCAGCAGGGAAATTGTACAAGAGCTGCTTGATATCGTGGTTGTACTTGGTCTCGAACTCCTGTCTGGCCCAGCGAATGCAGTCCGCAAACGAGTAGGGTCTCTTGTTCAAAAGGTCCGCGATGTTGGCCAAGGTACCCTTGATGTCTGGGTTTTGCTTCAACGTCTGCTCGACGTAGTTGGGCTGGCTCAAGTACAAGTTGACCGTTTCAGGCGAATCAGCAAAGTAGCCCTGGAACAACGACTTAGCCCACGCAATCGTGTGGTCAATTTTGTTGGGGAAAGACCTCAACGTACACAACGGAATTGACTTCTCTGGAGGGTCTTGCGATGACGAGTACGACTCAGTCAAGTTTGGAATCACGACCTGTGTGTTACCCTTAGTGCCCAACGTGCCTGACTCGAGCAATGGCTTTTTGTAAAAAATACAGCGACGATCCACGTACGTGCGCGCGTCAACGTTATCCAACGCATTGGTCACAAAGTCCAACGGCTCCCAGAACTCATCACCAAAAATCTCCTCGGTTTCTGGTCCGACTTTGTCCAATTTAGGGAAGATTTTACCGGTCAAGTCTGGGTTCATTGCCTGCACGGCAAGAGCTGCGATCTCCGACTTATTCCCGCCAACATCCTTGGGGCGGAAGAGAAACTGCCGGTTCAAGTTCGACTTTTCGATCGAATCATTATCAGTGACGATAATCTTGCCTGTAGGTCCGGAACCCAAGCCCATCAATGCCCAATTCTTGAGCATCTCACACCCAATAGCACCGGATCCAACAAGGAAAACTTTCAAATTGGCGATTGCCTGCTGATAGTCTGCACCGAAAACAGCAATCTGAGGGTCGTAACGGGACCCAACGGGCTTTGTGTTTTCCGCTGTTCGAGGAAACTTATCCTGTGCAGGTAATGATTCCAACGAGTCAAAGTACATAAATTGTTTAACAGGGTTGAACTTTGACGAGCAGCATTTCAACACTTCCTGGGCCACCAAACCGCCCAAAAATGCAACCATGCCAGGAAGATCACCAGTGGCCTGGAACGCCAACTCCTTGAGAAGTTTCACGTCCAACTTGGTGTCGCCCAAAATGCTTGGATTCTGCGCGCTGATTTCCTCGGCGTAGCGCAAGAGTTCGTTCGCATCTGCATCATTATATGGCCTTGGCAATCTGCTGTTACGGGTCTTGAAAGCGTGGAGAGCCTGGAACCCGATGTGGAGTTGTGGAGGGCGGTCGAACTTGGCGAAGTCGGAGAAGAGATACTCGGGCGCAGATAATTGCTGCTTCAAGCTCTCGAAAGAGATCTTTACAGGCATTTTTACTTGCTGATAAAGGCCCCCCTTCACGTACGTGCCGTACGACTCATCGAGCTGAATCTTGAACGCGTAAGGCCCCAATACCTCCACCTTGTGTGGGTTACCCTCGTTCAATTTCGGCATCCCCACTACCTCGGAGAACTTGACGTAATCTCCGTCCTGCAAGCCGTGCCTGCTATCGTCCAACATCGTGACGGTGCCGTTCTTTTCGATATCAGAAACAATGCCCGTTAATGGCTCCTCACCGTTCTGATCAATCACAGGAAAATCTGCGCCCAAATCAACAAACAAGGAGGCGAAGAGCCCGCGCACATCGGCGGCTATGAACCCAATGCCATTTGCATGAGTAAAGTCGTTAATTTGCACCTGTTCCTCGAGTGAGAGGTTTGTTGCCACCACACACTTGTACTGGCGCAACGTAGCCTCGGAAATGTTGTCGACCACCGAGATTGGCACGTATGAGTTCAATTCCAGCAATTTCTCGGCACACGCTTCCGCGGTAGGCTTGCCAACGTCGTCAGCACCCAAAAAGAACTGTGTAGATAAATCTTGTACGGCCACGGGCAGCGGGTCATATAGCGCTAATGCCTTCACGCCTGCCAAGGCCACATTTTTGGCGACTTCGACGCCTAGGCCTTTGAGCCCAATAATAAGAACATTTGCGTTCTGCATCTTGAGCATGGCCTCTTTGCCTAACACATAGAGTTGTCTCAGATACAAGCTCTCATCGATCACGGGCGAGTCAATATGCATGCTATCCGCCATAATGAAAATAAAATTGGTATTTTGTTAAAGGTATGTGTGTCCAAGCAATTGTCAGATTTCTGAGCCGCAATTGAGCCCGGTGGAGGCGGTGCGCGCACGAAATCACAGTATCACGTGACTGCACAGGTGGACTTGAAACGGTCGGTCGAGCGGCGACTGGTATCATCTATTATTTCTTGTTTTCTAAGTTTTCTTTACTAGTTCAATGCGGCTGCTAAAGCGATCGACTAATGAATGTCAAGAGTCACCTTGGCTTTCGATCAGGGGCTGATATGAGACCACTATTCCTACCCTTGCAATTAGTAAGATGCCTATGTGCAGGACACGCTTAATTTGTGCGTAAGTAAGCCTAGAGACCTGTAGATGTGATAGCTGTCTCGCCTCTCTCACGTGGTTTAATTAAAGCACAGCCTCAGAGTGTGCTTGAATGTGGTTATATGAAGTGCTATCCCTGGAATGCTTATTGTTCTTGAATGAGAATTCACCCCTGAGTTTCATTTAATATACAACCTTTTCTTTAACTCTGTACTAACTTCATATACCAGTCTCCAATGTCTGATACGACTGAACAAGCAAGTGTCAAATATCTTGTGGAACGCTTTCGTAAGTTTAGCTTCCGTCTGGAGACGTATCCTTTTTTTTTTTTTTGTTCTGTAGTCATGTATCAATGGGGATGGGGACTTCGTTTACCAGTTTGACGCCGCAGAAATCGCACCACAACAGCTCACACTACTATAAATGAAAGGAGCCAGAGCAATTGCCACCATATCATGATTGCACATATAACAAGGAGATCAAATAAATCAGGTGTAGCCCCAAATTGTGACTGCTGGTGTTAAAAAGGTAAATATTTTTTATTTAAAACTCTCCTGCTCAACGAAAAACTATATTCTGTGTCAGCTCGAACCGGCCAGCTTGGCCCCTGGAACACGTGATGCGCAACACCGCGACCAGGCAACTTGTGTATGGTTAGAAAGTATAACGTTTTAGCCGGCAAGACCGTATAAAGGGCTTCTGAAATCCTCTTTTGAATCGCGTCTTCCTCATAAAACAATGAAGGTTCTTGCCGCACTTGCCGCGGTGCTCACACTTGGCGCTATTCCGCCCGTTTCGGGTGCACAAGACGCGCCGGCGCTGCTAGCACCAGAAAATGGCGCTTCGGTTGAGAAAAAGGACGAAAATCCAGCGGAAAACGGACTGGACTCGGCCCAGGCTACCCTGGAAAAGATGCAGCTTCCCGAGGAGTTGACTCTCGAAACATTTGACCTGTTTACGTCGCTGGAACTCACATTTGTGGACTTCTACTCTCCATACTGCTCGCACTGCAAAACGCTAGCACCCAAATGGAAAGAGGCGTATTTCCTCACGGAACTGGAGCAGAAATCTTCGAAAATATACATGCGCCAGGTGAATTGCATCGAAAGCGGCGACTTGTGTGCCCGTGAAGATGTCACTTTCTACCCAGATTTGCGTCTCTATGCGCCGGATACGAAACACGCCGGCAAACTGCGTTTTGTCGATTCGTACCCCGCCGCTCTTGCGCGTACACCGGAAAATTTCCGTAAATATTTGAAGACCGCCGTAGCCGAGTTCAATGCGACCACGCTAGACTTACCCAGCTTGTCTGAAGAAATGGATATTGACTTGGCCATGCGCGTGGTGGCAGGCGAGGCCGAAGAGCCGTATTTTGTGGCACTTTTTTCGAGCTCTACCGAGAACTACGAGCAAAGACAATTTCCCGGCTCATGCCTCGATTGCATCAACCACCGTCAAATTTGGGACCGCTTGCTGAATCTTGTAGCGACGTCTGCGCGCACCGCGCACCTTAATTGTCATACGTACCCATCAGTTTGCGAGAAATTGGGGTTTGCGGACATGGGACATAGTTCTAAAAGGCTCCGGCCGCTGTATATCATGTTCGTGCCGAAATCCGCTGGTCTAATCCGCTTCGATTACCCTTACCAGGTGTCGCTCCCGAACATGAAGGCATTTGTGGCAAAATTGGCCGCAAACTATAAGTATGACCGGGTTTCTTCGCGGGAGTTGGAGGATCTGCGGGTTTTGGTGACCACGCTCCCGGAAGAGCCGCAGGATTTGTACTACCCAATCTCCAACAAGATGGCATTGGTGTTATGGTACGACGCTCTGACCGTCATGCCTGAGGACAAGACGATTATGCCGTACTTGCTAGAAACAGTGATGAAGTTGCCGTTTGATATAGCCTTATACGAGTCTTCGAGCCCAAAGCTCGAGAAGTTAATGGAGTCCCAGGCCGAGGCCTTGGTGCAATATGCGAACTCTGACGAGACCTTTGCCAATGTGGAGTTCAACAGGGACTTACACCTTGCCACCAGCTTGTCGGCAAAACCAACCCTCTACATCTTCAAAGAAAATTCTTTGATACCGGCCATCTATCAAAACTTCGCATTGGAAGATATACGTGACGCAAACAAAGTCAAGGATTTTGTCAAGAAGAACATGTACCCCACATATGGGGAGTTAACACCCCAAAACTTCAACACGTATTTCCTCAAAAAGGGGGAAAATAACAGACAAAACGACAAGGTTGTAATCACGTTTTTGAATACAGACGATGCCACGGCAATCAAGCACACATTGTTTAATTTATCCATGATTGCGCACCAGTATCATGCAGAAAAGAGCCGGTTTTACTTTGAGGACTTGTTGGAAGAAAGAGACAAGAAGCGCATGAAGGTGGATCAAATGAAGGAAAACAATGCCAAACCTGCTAAGATCATTCAGCAAATGCGCGAATCGGTACCACATTTATTCGGTCACAACGAAGTTTTATTCACGTACGTCGACATGGTGCAACATCCTCGTTTTGCAAAAGACTTCGGCCTCAATATCGACGGTGGACAATACAAGACGGGTGATACTATCATTGTCTCAAAAGCACAGAAATTTTACTGGGACAAAGACTTCAATGGCGTGCAGCTCACGAGTGATCGTCAACTGTTGCGTGAGGCTTTGAAAGCTCTCTTGAGCCCGAAACTAGTTCCCGGAAAGCCCAAGCTCAGGTCAAAACTTGTGGGAAGCCCGTACCACAGATATCTCCGTGGTGCTGATTTCGTGCACCAATATGGCTTTTTCGGGTACTTGTTTTTCGGCTTCCTCGTATTAATGGCGTATCTGTTGGTGAAGAAGCTAATACGGAAGCCGGCAGGCAATAAAAGAGGAGGCATTATTGGGAACGTGCTCGCTAAAAGCGACTAGGCGTGATTCCAAGCCAAACCACATAATTCTCTCACCTCAACTGGGGACTCGATCTTTCAGTCAGCGTGAACACTTGAAATTTCTATTAGAACACCTACTCTAATACATGGCGTATACGAGAATCTGTCTCGAGCACCTTGCGGTAGCTGGCGCTAATCTGCTCGACATTGTAGTCTTCCCCGGGAATGCCTGAAACTTTGCTGTATGGCGGAATCACGTAGTTTGGAGGCACCACAGTATTGTCCTCGATGATGCAGCAATCATTTATCACGCTGAGTTCACCCAAGAGGCATCTAGACCCTACCAAAACACGATTGCCAACCTGAATCAGTCGCACTACAGAACCTGAACCGATAGTTGTGTAATTACCCACCTTGATGTCGGCAAAAACTGCACATTCAGGTAAAAGTTTTGCCCGTGGCGGGTCTATGAGGCAGCCTGCTGCAAGATACGTGTATTTGCCGAGCACTATTGAGGGCAGATTTGGAGAAGCGGTTGCCACATCGCCATTTAAAGTACAATTCTCGCATATCGTACTGTTTTCCAGTATAGAGATTCGGTGCGCCCCTTTTATGGCAGCCAGCCGCGAAATTCGGTTACCCGTACCCGTTTCAATCCAATCATCCATATGGGAACTTGCGCTTAAAGTGACGATTATGTGTTGACGTCTGAAATACCTGATGCGATCACGTGATGCTGGCGAGCGCGGTGTGAAGTTTCTTCGTGTAGCTGTGCGAGATCACACGGTATAGAAGCCTCATACTTCGGGAGTAGTATGCATTTCTATGCAAAAAGATTGACTCTCTGTTGGAAGGATCAGGAACTTACTCATACAAGAACCATCAAGAGCAAAGCCATCTAGGACAGGACTCCTCTCCGAAGAGTCCCCTGGGGAGTGATGACCTTCATTTAAAAGGTTTCCAGTAGGGGCTGGGGATGCAGGCTCCAGAAGATCAGTGCTTCTAACATCCAGCACTGGAGAAAGATTGCTCTCAGACATAATGTCAGATAGCAAATCCTTTAGAAACATCGTACACCAGGTAAGATATAAGAGCTGGCATGTCCAAGTCTTCAAGTTAAAAGATCAGTAAAAGAAGATATGTTCCAGTTCACGGTGGGAGCAGGAGGAATCTAATATGCAGTGCTATAAAATTTACAGGAATAGTGTGCACAGAAGGACTCACCACAACAGAAGACGGATTGTACTGTACACAATATAAATCAGTCATACATGGTATGTGGGTGCTTAAAAATTCAAGGCGTGTGCTGGAGAACTTTCTAACACGTCAAAACTTAGATTAGTCAAAACTTAGAATAGTATGTATCCTTCAGGAAGAATACACCGTGGCTTGATCCAGAGTAATCCTCGGTCAACCACGTACAAGCTGTTAACGAACGCAATAAGCTGCCAGTGTGACAACGCATCTGACACGCTGTTCTCAGGTTTTCCAACAGGCCCCGCACCCAGCGGCTCCCTTCCTTTTCACACTACAGTAAGACCTGTTTATAAAGATCAAACCTATTGAGCAGAAACAGAAATCGTACCCAGGTTATCCTTTATCCTCTTATAGAGCGTATTTCTGGTGTGAAAAAGAATTTTTCGCGTTGTTTTTGAAGAATATAGCCGGGTTATCCCTTTAACCAAGATCCTCCTAAACTGGTCTTACTGTACTTTGTTACAAATTACGCAGTGTGTATTGGCCTCTGCACACGTTTGTCTATGTGCACGATCACGCAGGGCGCGTCCACGCCTCGTATTAACATACATCGAGTACTGATATCATCTTTTTTGACTGCTTGAATTTCAACAGCACAGTAGACTCAAACTCGCGGAACACAAATGTCACAATTGTTCAGAATTGACTGCGGGTACCAGAATTACGACTGGGGCAAGATCGGGTCTTCGTCAGCCGTGGCCCAATTCGCCGCTAAGTCAAACCCAAACACCGTCATCGACGAGAAAAAACCATACGCCGAGTTGTGGATGGGCACGCATCCTTCGGTACCATCGAAAGTTGTTGACGACGATTCCTTGCAAGGCAAGGTTTTGAGGGACGTTGTTGGTGAAAACGCGGCTAAGTATTTACACCCCTCCGTCATCAAGCAGTTTGGCTCCGACAAAGAATTGCCGTTTTTGTTCAAGGTTTTGTCCATCGAGAAGGTCTTGTCGATTCAAGCCCACCCGGACAAGGCATTGGCTGCACAGCTTCATGCTGCCGACCCAAAGAACTACCCGGATGACAACCATAAGCCCGAGATGGCCATCGCCGTTACGGACTTCGAAGGTTTTTGTGGCTTCAAGCCTTTGGACCAGATTTCAGCCACGTTGCAGGCCGTGCCCGAGCTTCTCGAGATTGTGGGTCTCGATGTCGCGGAAGAGTTTACGAAGAATATCAAGCCAGACGCCGCCGTTGGCTCTAGCGAGGACAAAGAGAATCGCACGTTGTTGCAAAAGGTGTTTGGGAAAGTGATGAACTCGGCTGACTCTGACATCGCCGAGAAGGCTGCGCTTTTGGTGGCTAGAGCCGAAAATGAGCCTCAGACGTTCGACGATTTGGCTCTGGGCTTGTCTGAGTTGATTATTCGCTTGAACAAGCAGTTCCCCAACGACATTGGTTTGTTCTGCGGATGCATGTTGTTAAACCATGTGCGTTTGAACGCTGGAGAGGCCATGTTTTTGCAGGCCAAGGACCCTCACGCATACATAAGCGGCGACATCATCGAGTGTATGGCTGCATCTGACAACGTGGTGCGTGCCGGTTTCACACCCAAATTCAAGGATGTCAAAAACTTGGTTGAGATGTTGACATACTCGTATGAGTCTGTTGAGAAGCAGAAAATGCCATTGTTGCCATTCGCCAAGTCCAGAGGTGATGCTCCAAAATCCGTATTGTACGACCCTCCAATTGCAGAGTTCGCCGTGTTGCAGACGATTTTCGACACTAAGGCTGGTCAGAAGCAAGAATTCGACGGCTTCAACGGGCCATCGATCGTCATTGCCACGAACGGTACTGGTTCTATCAAGGTCAAAGGCTCTGAGAATGTTCTTCCCGTGGAGACCGGCTACGTCTTTTTTATTGCGCCAGAGACTGAGATCGAGTTGGTGTCTACCTCCACTGTGGAGCCATTCACTACCTACAGAGCCTTTGTGGAAGGCAACTAAATGTAACTAAACAATGGGTTTTTTGGTTAAACACCGGGGCTCTCGAACACGCAGATAGAAAACAAAACACATAGATTAGACTTAAAGTTACACAAATTAACCCTTCATTAAGAAGTCTGAGTCCAGTTTGGTGTTTGCATCGCCGCCCCCACACTGTCCTGCAGAGACGCGAGATCTTACAGATAACAATGAGACTCGTGGCCGTTCCACATTCTACATGTGCCACCACATAGGCAACACGCGTCCTTTGGCAATCTCGAGCTGTTCGAGGAAAAATACATAGGCATGAGTTCCGAAACTTCCGAGAATGGAGAAATAATTGCTATTCACGAGGAGGTGAATCCCAATGCTTCGCAAAAGAGCGAAAATTTCACTAAAGAGGATAACCAAGAAACCGATCTTGACAATTCACGTGATGATAACAGTGAAGCGAGAAGATTGGCTTACGAGCTTGATCAGAGATCGATTTATGTTGCGAACGTCGATTATGCCGCTACGCCTCAGCAGCTTGAGTCGCTTTTCTCTCACGTAGGAACCGTGCAGAGAGTAACGATTTTGGTGCATCGATACACTGGGTTTCCAAAAGGGTACGCATATGTGGCATTTCGAGAAAAGGAGAGTGTACCAAAAGCCATTGAGAAGTTTAACGACGCCCTTCTCCGTGGGCGCGCATTGAAAGTGTACGAAAAGAAAACTATAAAGTATGACCGAGCGGACCGTTCCGCACATGGAGGTCGTGGTCTGGGCAGAGGCAAACCCCGGGGCAAGGGCAAGGGAAGAGGGAAGGGGAGGGCCAAGGCGTAGCTTGTGCTAATGTTGCCGGCGAGTCAAGTGAAATCAGGTAGTGAACTCGTGCTAAAGGGGAATGTTTGATTATGAGTATGTCAAAAGAGTTCCGGTCTGACGCGATCAGAAAAGAAAAAAAAAAGACATAACTTGTCTTTGAATTACAGATGCTCCTTGAGTTCATAGTTTCTCGTGGTCTTGAGGGCTTTTTTTTGTCTACGTTGGATGGACTTGCTGCTCATAGCCAGGTCTTAGTAGATATGTGTTTAGTACAATCTTACAACTCAGAGAACGTATAAAGCGACTCTGCCAGCATACTAACATTCACGAAAACGATAACCTACGATAAAAAATGAGTTTTCCCATGGTTACATTAAGTCATACAACAGGATAACGAATTCCATACTATTATGTACAGGCAAATAATAATGTACATTTATATTCTTTAAATTTTCCTCGAAGGTTTTATTCGGGTTGTAATCCAAGCCCAAATAGAGAGTAGTATAAGGAGGTGTCGAAAGCGTTAATTTGGAGTTGTAAGTACGGGAGTCTTCACCATGCCCCCAGGATCCGGCGGGGGTTTCTTTTGGACTACGATGTAATTTAGGCCTAAAAGAGTCTTTTTACCGTCTACTTTTCGTACTTTTCGACTTTTTAGTTGTACCTTCAGTCAATGACTCAACCTTTCCAACTTTTTAGTTGTAATTCTATCGATGGCTGACCGCACGATTTATTTGTGTTCTCTGTCGTCCTTTTTCTGTGTCTTTCCGTATTGTTACCGCAACACCGATTCTCAAATTTTTTCTTATTTTCAACTAGTTGGAAGGCGACGCTTTCAAGTGAGACCTCGACGAAACACCCCATTTCGGCGCCTCCACTTTTCGTAAATCCCAATTTTATTTGTTTTACGGTGTATTCTTTTCGTAACACGAACACTTTTTTATATTATTGTTTTTGTCTTTGATTTAAATTCCGCATAAACGATCATATTATTTTTTGCAATGTATCTATATTTGGGGTCATAACCCGGCATCCGCTCACGTGATACTACTGTAGTCACGTGACGCTCGTGAGCGCTAATAACTGGACACGTCCGACGAGGGAGATTGGACACACCAACTCATTCAGAGGATACGCCTAGAGCAGTCCATACATCTTATCATAGGTGGGTAAGGTATCCCCTTGCCCAGCGTATCCCTTGGAAGGATCTGACTCCTTTCAATATTTTATAAAATATTTCATCAAGCCTACTAATATGTATTGGAACCAACAGTATCTTTGTACCATTCTTCTGTATATCCTATATCCGATTAGTGACCAAGCTATCCAATATTTGTCTCCCCACAATACTTTGAAATTCTGTAGTGAAGGTTTTTTTATTTTTATTTTTTTATTTTTTATCTTTTTATCTTTGCACTGATATTTAATTTGAACGAAATCTAGAAACGCAGTTTTAACGCCTTGATCAGCTATCAGATCTTTCAGCAAGAAAATGAAAAGCACATTGTTACTCTTCAGTGAAGTACAGCCACTAGGGCTGACAACCTAATTGATTCTCATACGCATCCAAGCCAAGATATCAACGCAAAGAAAGGCAGCGAAGCGGGCTAGGGCTTTATGTATATTCATGTATAGTTTTGTGGAGAGCTAGGTAAACAGTTCTGGCTTCCAGTCCTCAAACCGATGTATCAAGCTAAAAAAATTGAATGTATGGTACACCTAAATAGGCCCACCAGAACGATGTTGCGCGCTCCCAAAAGAAAAGCGTACATGAACGCATCTTATCTCGATACATGACAGCAGGTTTGGTATGTGAAACAGGCTTTACACGAAGACAAAAGTAAGGCGGAAAGATGGTCTTGGACAATGGGAATAATAAAATTCAGACATATGTTTCCAGAATATCATTCATCCATCAGTATGAGGGCCCTATAGTCAATTGATGGCTGCAAGGGACTTTGCCAAAGTGAAATAAAGACCACAAAAGCAAAAATAGATAAAAGTTTTAAAAAATCTTAGTTTCATTCACCCAGAAAACTCAAATCATTCAATGATAAGCTTTGGAAACGATTATACTGCTTTCTCAATGCCTTCAAAACACCGTATGGCGGCCATGGCATAAGACCCGTACACCAAATACATGAGACCCGCGCAGAGTTGCAGCGAAAACGCGAAGAGCATCGCATCGATTCGGATTATCTGTTACAACACCATACTCAAACACATACACAGCAAAGATGACGTCGGTTAGGAAGAGAAAGATGGCCCGCTCGTCGGTCAAGAAGAACACAAAGCACACGAAGGACCTGCGCAAAAAAGTCACAATCACAGAACACCCGCTCGTGCAAAAATACTGGGACCCGAAGCTCACATTAAAACAGAATTATGAAAAATTAGGGTTGGCCTTGAGTCTTGGCAAAGATAAAGGAGGGTTAGAGCCCAAATTGGAAACTGTTAGCGAGCGCAGAGCACGTGAAGGCGACAGTGAAGATAGCGATAGCGAAAACGAGGAGAATACGCCGTCGCTAGGGGTTGTGGCTACCGAAACAGACCCCATGAAGATCCCAGTTGGCGAGGCCAGAATCATTCGTGACCCTGAGACAAATGAGGTTTTGAAAGTGATTCACGGGCAGATGCAGCCTCAAGAAGAGCCGAAAAAAGAGACTGAATTCTCGATTATCAGCAAATTGGAGGAATATACCAAGGAACACGCAAAACCACCCCACGAAGTGAGGCCTTCAGAGAGAGAGGATTATTGGTTGAGCCAATTACGTGAGAAACACGGCGAGGACTATGACAAAATGAAGTGGGACAAAAAGTTGAACCCGACATTCATGTCTGTGGGCCAATTGAAACGCAAAATGACGCTGTACAAGAAAGTGCATGGTCTTGCGTGACTGATTTGGGTAGAGCTGTACAGTAATAGATAAACTTGTGGACAATCAGGGTAGTAAGGATAATTTTGGGACTGAGACAAGCCATGGTGACGAGAGGTATTCCTTGATACAGGTGGTAGAGAATTGCTTTTGGCGATGTCTCAGATATTGATGCATTTTGAGAAGTGCCACTGCAACGCCCAGTACATTCCATGAAGCTAGTTACAATTGTGAATACTGATAGGATTTTTCAGTTATTTGGCGAAATTTCTGCTTCAAAGACACTAGCTTGATGAGGAATATCCAGATTCAGTGTGTAGTTTTATTTCTATTGTCTAGTGCGATTGACAAATTGACATAGAGACCTCAAAAAGCTCCGAGCCCCACAAGACGAGCCCGAACGACAGATATATCCTCGATATTGGAAAGTAGTAAAAGGTAAAGCTTGAAACTTGAGCACCGGAGACATAATCAGTTATTGCCGGTTCATGTTACTGTTGAGGTTGCCTTGTGCCTTCCCACTGCCATTCTCCCCGATATCTATCGTCTACTCAAAGTTTCCTTGTGCCAGCATTTGGTTATATTGTGCCTATGCACCTTCCATCATTGGGTCTGGCGCAAATACCGGCATCTGTGGATTGTTTTTGAAATGAAAGACATGTTGGCTCATTTGAAGTGGGAATGAAATGTGTATAGTTTGAAACACGCAATTTAGCTTGCTGTGGGTTGTTCATGAGAACATTTGTGCCGTTGTTATTCATTAGACTAGAAATATCCTACAGGTCTTTGAATATTCCCAAGAAATGGGACAATTTTCCGGGCTCAACACCCAAAAGGGGCCCCTTTAGTTGTTGCCCAACAATACTGCCACTTAAGGATCGTAACCAACCTCGTCAAACGAGCTGGTTATCTGGCCAGTGGCCTTGTAGTCCTTGAAAACCTTCTTCATGATATCGATGTGGTCGAGGAGCTTCTTCATGAGGAAGAAAGATGTTGCTGCGCGACATTTTCTTTCACGAGCTTCGAGATTGACGAGTGCAAAGCAAAAGCACGTGTAGTTGACCTGCGGGGTGAAGTCGGTTGCTTTTGAGCTGATCAAAATCAAGGTTGCCACAATATCCTGATAAACAGAGAGGCAAAAAAAGATCTCTGTAGATGAACACTTTGCGAAGTCTGATCTCCCCCTCCTTTGCCTCGTCAGTCTCTTAGATGCGATAATTTTCACTCTTCACAAATTCATACAAAATTTCACACGTGTATTCATGACACAATAGAATTGAGCCCATAATGTAGTTGAGCGCCGGCTTGCTAGGCGGCAGTTGGTTCAAAACGGTTCTAGCAACCTGACTCTGTTCACATGAAGCACGATTAAGTCAACTGAAATCTCCTTTCGTGTGACTATGGGAGGCATATTTGTGCGGAGATCGATTTTTTTAACCACACCATCTGTCAGGTTCTCGTACTGCGGGCTCAAATGGTCAGAAAGCTCATCATTTTCACTAAACTGCAGGTTGATCGCCCCCACATTGTCCATCGAGACCTTCTTCAAAAAACTGTCAATCATGTTCGAGTTTAGTAACCGTATGCCCTCACCCGGCCCCAGCCTCAATTGATAATTAGTCAAATTGTTCCGGTCCATCCTCAACATTGGGGAGTCATCTGTAATGTTCTGCCACGACGCCATAAAACCAGTTGTTTCAGAATTGACGGATACGTGTGATACCCCTATTGCATTTATGTCCCTAAGCCGCATTGGATACTGTGAAAGATGCACAGCTGCAAAACACCTGAAATACTCGCTGAGAGAAAAGAGTTTGCTGATACTTTTCATGTAGATAAAACACATGCATACTTCAACATCTCGTGCAGCCAACGTGACTTGTCGTACAATAGTAGCGTTGACACCGGTAAACGGGAACACTGACTCTTGCAAGGATCGGCAAAATTAAAACTCTTTTCACGAGTGAGACGGGCGTGGGGCGTTCACAACTCAGGCAGTTTCAGCCATACTCGCATCTGGCAACCGGCTCGGGAGGTTTTTGGCCAAGACTTTCTCCACGATCTCAGCCATAACGGGGCGAAGATTTGACGTCTCGTATAGCTCTAGTAGGTTTTTCCCAGACGTATCGGAATCCTGCATCTCAATCAATTCAACAAAAGTAGGATCGATCGGGATTTTGCCCAAAAAGTCCAAATTGAGCGAGTCGCAAAGCAATTTTCCGCCGCCACTCGAAAATATGTTGGTGCAATCGGCGCAATGCGGGCAGATGTATCCAGACATGTTTTCAACCACGCCCAACACGGCGAAATTCACCTTCTTACAAAAATTGATCTCCTTTCGAACATCTGCAGTGGCCACCTGCTGAGGCGTGGTCACGACAATGGCACCATCGAGCGGCTGCGCCCATCTAAGTTCTTCAGCAATGGCTATATGTTCATCAGAAGTGCCCGGGGGTGTGTCTATAAGCAAATAATCCAACGGCTTGCCATTATTCCACACGGTATCCTTCAAGAATTGCCTAATCATGGCAGTTTTCTTGGGACCACGCCACACTACGGAGCTGTCCCTGGAGCCTAGAAGAAACCCAAGCAGCATGAGCAGAATACTGCCTTTAGACGGGTCGTTTGTATTGTTATAAACGGAAACAGGCACCCACCCATTAGCCGCCTGACGCACCTGTTTCAGCTCAACTCCAAACATCCGAGGTAGCGATGGCCCAGTCAAGTCTATGTCCAATACGCCCACACTATAACCTTTTAGGGCCAAGGTGAGTGCTGTTTGCGTCGTCACCAGCGATTTGCCGACCCCGCCTTTCCCCGAAAGAATCAACATAATATGCTTGATATTTGCGAGTGATTTCGGGACTTCCTCGCTCATTCTGGGGGTGTTGGTTGTATATGAATGTGATTTATGAATAATATGTGAAGAGCAAGAATTCGCAGCGAAGATTATTGTCGCATAGTCGAGGCTCGCTTACTAAGATGCGCATGAGAGATTTTGGGACTCGTAAAGTATTAAATGGCCCTGTTAACAAGTCCTATTATCTTAATTTTTTTTATTTTACCCTGATTTTCACATCTGGAATGAACGCTTGCGGTATCTAAGGACGCGCCAAAGTTTCATCATTTCATGCCTTTTGCTTTACTATGGCATCTGCGGTGTGAAATGAGCTGGTCTCAAAACTGTCTCTATCGTGAAAGCATTATACCACTGGGACCAGTGTTGTTAGTCATGGTGATATTGACTATATCATGGGATATTATGACTATCCATAATACTTTTCGGTGATACTAATATTATATTAAAAACTAATTAAATTATGGGTGGGAAATTAACTACGCATAATATATCATAACATCTTCGTCCTGAAGTTCGATGACTCCAGGGATTTAGTGCACCGAGATTTTCATGCACCCAGTGAGGCCATACAATTCGAAATATACTACACAGAGGGGCCCTTTACGAGTGCATTGTGTTCTCCCTCCATGTCGAATGCTTATTAAATACTGCTATTCACAAAGCAGATCTTTTCAGACTTACTACCGATTTACATAAAATTGTGCGGAGCTCAACGTAGCCGAGGCAATCCTGGATCGAGCGAGTCATCCATCTTAAAAGTCTGCTAGTATGCAACTAAAACAAACGATAGATGATGATGCGAAGTTGTTGTAGGCCCATCAGTAAACGAACGTGGTCATCACGCTATTGTTTTACTCGCTTCGAACATGTCATCGGCAAGTCTTCGACATGTCATTGTCTGGCTGTCCTTTCCCGCAGAAGCCCTGGCGGCGCCTGAACAGCCAAACCCTCCGCCCCATTAGGATAGCAAAATGTATTAACTATATTATTAACTATATTATAAGACCGCATAATACTTTTTGGCAATATCAATATTAATATTTAGTCAGATTATATTATATTATCATGCGAATATGATATATCACGCGCATAAAACCAATGACTAACATCACTGACTGGGACCAGACCCGCGTCCTAAAGAAAGCAAGCTTTTTTCTTTGGGTCGTCAGATCAAGTTTTGTGAGCTTTTTTGCTTTTTTGCTTTCTTTTTGATCGAGATGGATCTTGCAACCAGTGAGCGCATATCAATATGAACCTTCTCCGATCGCATCCGAAAGTCCAATGTGAGCCAAATATATATTTATCAGTCTTCTTATCATTGGCAATGGGTGTATATCAAACCCTTGGCGTGACAGGAGCATGTGTCCTTTGGGAAGAGCGGCAAACACGATCTAGTGATGCAACTGGGTATTGATGACTTATCAATTCCGTGACACGAAGTGCACCGATGTATTTAGCTGCTAAAACTAATTGCATATCTATTTAAATAACATACCTGTGATAAATCTTCTTCAGTTATATGATTAATTATACATCCGATAAATTAAAAACTTCTAACACAATAGGATTATCGGATAACGTAATCTCTATTAATGTTTCTTTAACTGAAGAAGATTAATTGTTTTTTTTTTTAAATCTAGGAAATCAAGGTAATTTAGTAGATTACATCTAAGCATTTACTAAATGCTGGCACGGTGTCGATACTAGTCTCCTCTCTCGTATACATATCATCCACTAATTATCACGTGACTTGTACTATTACAGTAAGGCCTGTTTAAGAGGATCCCATCTATTGAGCAGAATTAGAGATAGTACTCAGGTTATCTTCTTGAAGAGCGCATTTTTGGTGTGACAAGGAATTTTTCGCGTTTTTTAAGAATATAGCCAGGTTATCTCGTTGACCAAGATTCTTATAAACAGGTCTTACTGTTACCTGGCAATTGCCGTGGTGTAGTGTTTAATGTACGCCCGATACGGCCCATGCTACCGAAACAAAATCCATGTATAATTTATGTTCCGAAACATGAAATACAGCTGCTTACTGATATCTGAATCATGCGATTTACGTGCTTTGGCTCATGGCGATGATGGCAGTCCCCACCAGTTAACACGATCAGTGTGAAAAGAAAAAAAAAAATGTTCCAAGAAAAGGGAATGAAAACTTTATCACGTTTCAGAACATAATAATGTCAATATAAACGTACATCATGAAATAAAACTCTTTACTTAAAGTTAAACGTAACTTTTTCCTGAATCCTAGATCACCTAAGGGACCGCGAGCCACATGCAATGATAAGATTTCATGTAGGCACATAACTAGCGATGCTCATCGCGAAACTACCATTCGTTTCGTTCACAACATGTCGTCGAAAACCAAGAAAAAAACACTGACGCCAGATGCTCCGGTTGAAGGCAAGAAGATCAAGCTTCCAAAACTGTTTATTACTAGACCGACGCTGAATAGTCATACCACAGTATACTTACATGCAGATATCGTACAAGGCCTCGAGCTTTCGCCCGGCCAATTTGTGAGGATAAGTCAAGAAGGCGGCGCCGATGCTCTTGCATTGGTGGATATTGCCAAAGATGCAGAGGAAATAAATGTGATTCTTATCCCCAAGGCTACACGTAGCTTGGCGGGGCTATTATTGGGAGACAGAGTGAATATTGCTAAATACGCGAAACAGGTTGCATTTGCACAGACGGTTAAGGTGCGAGTCGAGGGACCAGAAATCGACGAGAAAACCGTGAAATCGGTTTTGACAAAAGCAGGCGTGCTCCACCCGGGACTCGTCATTGCGCATGAAAACCTGGCGGTAAAAGTCGTCGATATCACCCTGAATGTGTCTAGTGTCGCAGCCGTGTCTGTGAAAATGGCAGGGTTATCAATCACCCAGGAAAATAGCGATCTTTTCGTGTCGCCACCACATCTATGCATCCCTGCGTCTGTGATCGAGACTGTGGATTACGATATCGATGTTTCCGCGTTCCCAAGGTTACCGCGGCCGTATGTGTTTGATCAAGTTGGAGGGCTCGATAAGCCTGTTTCGCTTTTACGCTCTACCGTACAAATCCCACTCCATCACGCGTCGTTGTTTCTGGATTTCGGCATTTCTCCGCCACGAGGCATCCTCTTACATGGCCCGCCCGGAACGGGAAAAACGATGCTTCTCCGGTGCATAGCCCACGAGTCCGATGCACACGTGCTCATGGTGAATGGCCCGCTGATTGTGTCGAAATATTTGGGCGAAACGGAAAATGCGCTTCGCGACTTGTTTGCCGAGGCCACCAAGTACCAACCGGCGATCATTTTCATGGACGAGATCGACTCGTTGGCGCCTAAACGAGGCCTGGATGACGCAGGAGAAACCGAGTCACGCGTTGTGGCCACGCTTTTGACGATGATGGACGGAATGGGCGATGCTGGGCGCGTGGTTGTTGTGGGCGCAACCAATAGGCCCAATAGCATTGACCCGGCATTGAGACGGCCCGGTCGTTTTGACCAGGAGGTGGAAATCGGGATTCCGGACGCAGAGTCACGTGCCGCGATCTTGACAAAGCAATTGGCGCGGATGAACCAGCAGAAATGCCTGATTTCAGCAGAGGATATTCAAGTGATTGCGGCAAAGACACACGGCTACGTCGGCGCTGATTTGTCTGCGTTATGCAGAGAAGGAGTCATGAAGGCGATCGCTAGAGGAATTCTGGGCCTGCATACAGATGGGAAACTGTCATTTATCCACAACTTCAGCAGCATCTCTAATATCGACCCAGAAACAAGGGTTGAGGTGGCAGATCTCGAGTCGGCGCTTGTCGAAATACGCCCTTCCGCCATGCGTGAGATCTTCTTGGAAATGCCCAAGGTTTCGTGGAGCGATATCTCTGGTCAGCATGAGTTGAAACAGAAACTCACTGAAGTGGTGCAGTTACCCTTGGAAGCAGCAGAAACGTTTCAGCGGCTCGGAATCTCGTCCCCTAAAGGCGTTTTGTTGTACGGACCGCCTGGGTGCTCAAAAACGCTCACTGCCAAAGCATTAGCGTCCGAATCAGGCCTCAATTTCTTGGCCGTAAAAGGTCCTGAGATTTTCAATAAGTATGTTGGAGAAAGTGAACGCACAATCAGGGAAATCTTTAGAAAAGCACGCGCTGCAGCTCCCTCGATTATATTTTTCGACGAAATCGACGCACTTGCCTCTTCACGAGAAGACGCGTCTACTGCGGCATCACAAAATGTACTCACATCATTATTGAACGAGATTGACGGCGTTGAAGAATTGAAGGGCGTTGTCGTTGTGGCGGCTACAAATCGACCCTCGGAAATTGATGCAGCGCTCTTACGGCCTGGACGTCTTGATCGACATATTTACGTGGCGCCCCCAGACCTTGACGCCAGACTAGACCTTATCACTAAAAAATGCACCAAATTCGATGTGAAAGACTCTGAAACACTTTTCAAGAAATTGGCCCATGCTACAGAGGGATGTTCGGGTGCCGAGGTTGCTCTTTTGTGCCAGGAGGCCGGGCTTGCAGCGATTATGGAAAACAAAACCACCACAACTGTGGAAGAACGCCACTTTGATCATGCGTTGAAAGGCATTTCTAGGGGCATTACACCTGAGATGCTTGAATACTACAGGGACTTTGCCCACCGCAGCGGGTTGAGCATGTGATGGAATAATGATGGAAATCGTGATATCACCACAGGAATCATCTTTTTTCAGTCTTGAAAACTGCGATACTTAGTGTTATAGCGCTTTTGAGTTATTCAGGAGAAATGACAGCGGCTAGGATTGGAACTTGATTGTGGCTGGAGAAGTTTCGATCCACTTTTTATCCGTGTGGCTAATCTAGCCCGATATGACATGTACCGCAGACTCTAGTTGCCTGTCACCGTCTCTTTGTTGTCTATTAGATCAATTTCACAAAACTCGCCGATTTGTGCAGCATATATGGTCCTGAAACCGGCAGACGGGCATGAAATGAAGCATTTAACAACTGAAAGGCAGGTCACAACGACGGCTGTCTTGGAATATATAGCCTTGGCTTTCCCAATCAAGGAGAATTGAAGACCGGATTAGTCATATCAAACATATACACCTTGAATATTTTGTTCAGTACCTCATTAAGCCTTCAATCGATAGATCTGATTCGACAGCTCTGGGCTGCGCTCATCACTTTGTATTATAAATTCAAAGTCTCTTGAAAATATGAAGGGAGTATTACATAAAAAGTTCGTAACTTTTGTAGTCGAAATATTTCGAACTACCTTTTTCTTCTATTTAATCGATCTCAACGTACAATTGAATAATTCTCTTTTTTATCCCGCAAAACACTGAAACAATAAAGACTTAGCTAAGTCATTGGGGCTATTCTCATACCCAATAAGTGAGGATACATATCCAGAGCTAAAAACTTGCCTTCGAGACAAATTTGTGCAAATTTGCGACGATCAAAAAGCAATTCATTCCCGAGTTTGTATTTTGCCATTTTATCAAAAAAATCTCGAAATAACGCACAATTTAGTATCGGTCCCGAGCGCTTCAACGGGAATAGCGGGATTGATAACGGGCGCTGTAAGTTACATTTGCAGTTCAACAAGTCAGACAAATTTAATGCGGGACCGAAGCTTAATATTAACTCTCGGTTTACTGAAATAATTAAAAAAAAGAAAGAAACATACATACATACATATTCTCGGACTGCAAAAACCTTTCCACTTACATAGGGCCTGAAGGTCCAATGCACTTTAACTCAATGTTGGCGCCGGTCAACGCAACATCGGAAAACTGAAGAAAATTGAATTGGTCTGTGAAGACCATCAAGAAGGTATACACTCGAAGACGGTGTGAATCACCGGATGGGCTCACATTACTGACCCTCCTGTTGCGAGAGTTGAAGCGGCAGGTGGGAATAGTACAGCCATTAGGGCGATGACAACCTATTTATCTCTCATACGCAGCCAAGCCAAGATATCAACGCAAGGCAAGGCAGCGAAGCTGACTAGGGTTTTATATATATTCAGGTATAGTTTTGTGGAGAGCTAGGGAAGTAATTCTGGCTCCCAGTCCTTAATCAGATGGATCAAGCAAAAAAAAAAAAAAAAAAAAAAAAATAAGGTTACTTGGTGGTTGAAATCATCGTGTCGATATCACTGCAGACTCCTCCAGAGTCGCAGACCAAGCGCACGCTAAGAACTTGCCTGAAGATTCTATAGTCTCGGTTACGCAGTATCCCTAACAAAAAGAATTTTTTTTTTACATTGTTTATTCGAATATATAGAGTGGGAGCATCTCTCAAGACCAGTAACTATACAAATTCAAACTCATCCTTCAAGGGAAAAGGGAGAGTCACGGCCCCAGCCACGCCAGGCGGCCAAGTCCCCAAAACCCTTCGCATCCTCAAAACACCCTTACTTTCATCCCGAAATCCTTAAAGAGAAAGAGATCCGTGGCATACCAATCCAATATAACTTCTTGAATGTAACGTAAAGATAAGACCAGGACAAGAAAAAGGGACCTAGCTCTCAATTCAAAGCATGATCCCATACTGGATTTTATCAATCTAATTTTTCTAAATTCTATTCTCTTTAATTTCTATCTCTTTAATTTCTATTCTTTTTTTTTTTTTTTTTTTTTTTTTTTTTTTTTTTTTTTTTTTCGTTAGTCATGTATTCTCGAAACGCGCTTCAGCCGCATGTGCAGTGCATGCAAGCCCCACACACAAGCCTTTCGCAGTGTTCTTCATTCGCCCACGCCTGACATTGCGCGTGGCTTGAGACAACTTGTCATTTTATACCATCAGTGAATATCCACATGCACTCAAGAAGCAGTTGAATTTGAGGAAATTTACTGGAATTGTGATTTTCAAGACTGTTAAACGTCTCCTTCAATCTCTATAAACGACTACTAAAAGACCAAATCATCGATGGAACTGCGCTACTCTACGGCTGGGTCTGCCCACCAGCGGGATCTTCGTACACAACTATTCAGTACGCCGTCACAAAGGTCTCTGGCGGCTCTGACGCCTCAGCGAATGAGCTCGCCTTACGAGAATGGGCCCAAAGTGTCTGCGAAGCATAACGAGGCGTTTTTGCTGCTGCTAGAAGACCAGAACGAGAACGAGGTTGATTCCATGAGCTCTAAAGTCTCGGCGTTAAAGAACCTAGGGGTGAGAATGGGGCTGGAAATAAATCGTCTGATGCAACTCAATGATGACATTTCGAATAATTTTGAGCGCGGTTCCGTCACGTTGAGAAACACCTATAATCGGATGGTAGTAATGAGCAAACGAGCAGGCATTCTGTGGAAAATGTGGCTCGGGTTTTTTGTCATCTTCTTCTTGTGGTGTTTTTATGTATGGCTATTCTAGCGGAACATCTTTTTTTTTTTGAATGGGGCTCGGTCTTGCAATTGGGCTTGTAATATGTTACATAATAAGACTCCGGAGTTTACCCAATGCTTGCGACATATCCTCTTTACCTTCTGAGGACGGCGGTGCGCTCGGGTTTGGTGAATCATTTGAACCTCTTGAACTGTTTTGATCACTTTTTATTACGTCAACATCTTCCAGAGTGTCATCTTTTCGTGATCTTTCAGTATCCTCGCTGACATGTAGAATCATGCCCACCACAGAGTTCTCGTTGACAAACGACGCCCGCGGACTCGCCGTATATTGCAGTTCCTCATTATTTACGATACCTGCGATTTCAGCTCTGACCCTGTTGCTAGTTTTGGCCTTGCTCAATTTCAAAATCGATTGTTTCGGCTGTAGAACGCGATGCAGCGGCTGGTGTTTCCGTGACGGTGAGGGTTCTTTTGAGTAGGCTGATTCCGTTGCTTTTTTCTGCTTTTTCCGCAATTTGCGCTTCATTTGGCTTCGGAGCGAAACGTAGTAGCTATTGGTCTCGTTAATGTGACCGTTACTCGAGTCTGACGAGCTTTCATCGGAAGAACTGCTCCCAAGCAGATTTTCTGAGCTCAGCTCGGCCTCAGTAGGAGCCTCGGATGAGCTCCATGCATCTTCATTGGGATCTTGTGTTTTTGCAGCATTTTTATTTGGTGCCTGTATTTGTGAGACCTCAGTTTTGTTGGTAGCGCTTGGATCCCCCGATATGGGATGCTCCTCTTGCTCGGAACTGACCTCGAGATCCACCTGTTGGCATATACACGCGTCATCTTTAGGTACTTTTGCAGGTGAATGCAAAACCTTTATCCGGAGTTTTTTGTGTAGCGACATTTCGGGCGTCTCCAAGACCGTCGCTGCCGATTTCCGGGGAAGAAACAGGTATTTCATTGGATCATCTTGCTCGATGTATGGTGACAGTTTGATCAGTTGGCCTGAGGCTAAAGACCCAGACGAGAGCAAACGAAGCGGGTTTCTCGCGGTTTTTCTCGAACCTCCGTTTCTTTCAAGCAGAAACGAGCTCAAACTCCGGCTTCTTTCGTCTTTCCGTTCGCGGTATTTTGCGATGCTAGTGTCCATAAACAGCTCAAACGCATCTGTATCCATCACTGTGTCGTCATTCACAGGGCTAGAATTCCCGTTCTCGTGTCCGGCACTTGAACTACCCTCTACGGAATCGCTCTCTATAATATCTTTCTGTCGAGCATTTCCGATCTGGGCTGCTAACGTATTCTGCGATACATCCTCTAGGAAATAAGCCTGCGAGGCACCCACATGTACATCTGCTTTTTGGAGCGGCCGTGGAGTGCCGTTTGATAATTTACCGGAAGCCACTCTAGTCTCGCCTATGGCCCCTTGAACACTTTTCATATGCTCCTTATTGGGTACTGCTTCCTCCATACCGTTTTCTGTCCAGGCCTGTGGCAGAGAACCCTTTGAAGTTACATCTAATTTGATGCCGCTTGGTTCATTTTGCAGCTGGTTTGGATCATATGAACCTGGCGGATCTAGGGAATTCAATGATCTACTAAGATTTGGAAATTTGGTCTGATCTGGCTTTCCGCTTCCGCCTCTTTTGCGGCTTAACTGTGCCATCCGCACCGCAAGGCTCTTTACATTAGCAGAAACGTCAATCGACTGTGTGAGCAACGTATCTATATCAGACCCAAGCCCCATATTTCCTCTTTTATTGCCGTTGCGGTATTTCTTGTTTTGACTTTCAGAAACCAGATTTCTCGAAAATTCTTTGCGAGTGTTCTGCCACTGTTTCGTGAGCTTATGAGCACGCTTGATCGCATGAATATTTTTATTCTGGATCTTCTGTTCGATCGCTAGCGCCTTCCTGATCTCTCTCTTTAAGTCCTGCTGGTAGTTATCACTGACTTTTATCAACGATTCACATACTTGTCTCGATTCCTGCTGTACCGCTTTTGCCAAAATGTGATCGAGCCGAAACTCGCTCACGGCCGGTAGTGGGTCAGGATTGTCGAATCGTGGTCTGAATTTCCGCGAGTGAGCTGCTCGCGGACCATGTGAGTTTTCCACTCCCGTCATCGTTATGCTCTTGTCTAAGTGAAAGATCTCTTCCAGAATAACTTCTTCAAACTATATGTGATCGGGTGCATGTGCTTTGGAGCGTATAGGTTTGGCACGTGACCCCCTGCAACGAGTGGTTACCTATTTGGACAATTCAGAGTAAGGATGTTTTGTCTGTCAAGTGATAGTTTAAGCCCTGGAATACTTATCTGCTGTTGGATTGGGTACCTTCAAAAACAAGACTATGAGCGTCGGCCACCTCGAGATTGCATTTCCCCGGAATTCCCATATACAGGTCCTAACCAAATAAGAGTTGGCTTCTAATCTACTTGCTTCTGATTTCATATGTTTAATGACGGCGAAAAGTGTGACGAATGTAGTTATGTTACCTGGACCAGGTACTTCTTACCTTTGCTCGACGTGGTCTGCCATCCAAGAAGACAGCCCTAACTCAGTCGCAATAAAAGTCAATTCTGCTTAGACTTTCATTTATCATAAGTACAATGATTTCGCTGGCAAGGCCAAGGTGCTGGAAGACAAAGAGCAAGGCAACTATTCAAAGACTTTCCCTTTAGAAAAGCTCCGGTAGACACGTTTCCAAAGGGGCTGCCAACATAGTCTCGTTAATGGGCAACAAAAGAAATTTTTGCTTTGATCAACGGCATGAACTGGCCAGATTGAAGCAGGGATGTTTTTTAAGGGTTTTTTTACCATTTTGGCACCGTTCTACGCAACTATCTGGCCCAGACCAAACTCACCACGCATCAAAAAAGCACCTAATAGTACACAGAGGAGACACCGGCAACCTCATTTTTGTCACCGAAAGGATCGGCACTATCAACAGTCTCGGCTGTGTTTTGCCTTACTTGTTTGGGCCGGGCACGCAGTTCACCGCCATTCTTAGCCAGACGTTCTGGATCCGCAGTGATAGCCTCCAAGCGTGAACTGGCCTCGTGGATTTTCATATCGTCAAGTCTCTCGGCCAAAGAATCGTCCTCGCTGTCACTAGAATAATAACTTTCGTCGGACTCGGACTCATCGCGATCCTGCTGATGATACTCGGCCGGGTTTTCCGGTGTATATCCGCACATTTCGTCAAAACGCTTAAAGGCAGAAACAAGCTGGTCGTTTGCCACAATGAGACTGCCGAGAAACTCTTCATCTAACGCCACCACCTCGGGCGTTTTGTGGCTGCTGTCTCCTGCTCCTACATATTGCAAGTACCTCAACACTTTGTGCCTGATCTTCCGGCACTTTTCAAACTCGGCAGACGCCTTCTTGTCGTCCAAAGGGTTACCTTGCCCGAGCACTAAAAGCGCGTTTTCCAACGCGGTGGTGTGTGTGTGGCACTCGGCGATAGTGTTCCGGATCTTAGGGCCCTCTGCCTTGTAGTTGATTTGGGGGATCTGATATTGCTCATCAGCATAGACAATGCCCATCTTTTTCCGGCCCTTGGTCTTCTTTTTGGGCTTTTCTTTATTGAGATACAGTTTCATCGCGTAGGGTGACCTTGTTGACGGTCTTGGCGGCGCTGGCGACTTTCTTGCCAAGTCACGTGACCCACTCTCGAGACTTTCGTGGCTACCTGAGTCGGCGCTTCGGGTCTCCGAACCAGGCAGATGCATACTGGGCTGCTTCAGGTGACCATAGGCTTTGGATCTTGGCATAGATTTGTACAAATTGGCGAAGTTGGTGTACCCAGAAAGGTCTTTGAATTCCGAGCGCCAGCCAAAGGCTAGTTCTCGTGCCCGGCGAACCACTTGGCCATCATAAGGTCCACCTAGCCCCAGACGGGCTTGGCCAGAAACCACGCCTTTCAAAAGCTCCGTTAGTTTATCGTCCGAGGCAATTGTCTGCCCGATTTTGGTTCCCGCGTTGAGCACCAAGAGCTCAAGCAAATTCAACGCCAACACCAGCTCCAGCGGCGTGTTCCCGTACTTGATCTTCTTCCGAATAGCACGTGCCGCCTCAACGGCACCCAGATTCTGGAGCTTGATAAGCGAGATCAAATCCTGAACATATAACTCAATTGAGTCGTCCTCCAAATCTGTGTTTCGGTTCGGCGTGCAGAGCTGATTCACTTTCACCGTGATAGACGTGAACGGTTTTTCTCCAAAAATAGGCATATTTTGACGTTTTTGATAGGTTGGAATAGCAGTTTCTCTGGATAAAATCGAGCCAAAAGAAACTCTATAGAATTGGCCACGAGGAAAAAGAATCAACGGTACGGGGTTATAGATTGAGAATGTTCTCCACAGCTTTTGGTCGGCGAACTAATCGAATCGATAACTCTGTGTGCAGGATGATAACGATGGGATCGGCCGATATAAAGGTCGATTTTAGGGATACCGTTTTGCCGAGCTTTTTTTTTTATTTTCCTTCATACCTCTGATTAATGTGATCTCTTTATATTTTTCACGTGGGACTTAGGTTTAAAATGTTCTCGAAACTCGTAAAAAGTTGATCCAACCCATATTAAGACTAAATACTTAACTGCTAACTCGCGGTTGTCCTGCTCAAGGTTGCCATACGAATCTGCGTGAGACATTCTATAGCCACCGGCTGCGAAATAGGAACGACCTGACATATTCTATGATAATTCAGTTCACGAAGTAATACCATAAAAATGACAGAAATCCTGCAAAAACATCGATCTCGTCCAATGGTTTTAGCTATTGATGGACGGGAAATCTCCGTAGTTCAATTGCCTTAATAATGACTATGGTCCACATCCTGTCTAATTGACTTTGCCCATCTTTCCGATGACAAAATAAGGTTTCTCAATTGAGCCCCAATCAGTGTACGAGTAGGGCTCTTGGGCATCTGATAGAGGACTGGGAGTTCTAATTGCTTACTTGGCTCTCCGCAAACTATAAATGAATATATATGGACATTTCAAGTGATAAGATCTAACATCCCCATGTAAAAATGGAAAAATTCTTGTAAAAACGTACATTCAAAGATAAAAGGGCCTCTGGGTGTGAGAACATTCCACTGGTATTATAAGGAAAGATTGAAGTACTTAATTTGAAGATACGCCGTTGCTGCGAAATCCTATGATTACAAAATATAGACCGCTCTCAACCATGGGCTATCTATACAAAACCAACCAAAAAGATCAAGTTTTTCAAACCGGCAACAAATCTTCAAGAAACAAAAGTAACCAATAAAATACATTAAAATTTGCAAAGTCAATACTCATTTTCATTGCTCGGCCCCACCGGAATGCCCCAAAAGGTATGACCCCACGTGACAAGTGACAGAAGCCGCGCACATCGACGAAAACCAAAAAACGAAAATTTTTATGCTTCAAGTGCATCCTTCAACTTGGAATAAAATGGCTGACCAGAACCAGTATAACCCAGATAAGTTGGCACAAGACTTGAGCAACGCCAATGTCAATGACAAGGGCGCCGCTTTCAACCCCAACGCGGCACCAGCATTTGTGCCTCAGGGCGGGTATAGTCAATACCAAAACTATCAGCCCCAGGGTCAAAACCAGTACCAAAACTACCAACAGGGGTACAACAAGGGCCTGTACAATCCTAACCAGTACAACAACCAGTACAACAACCAGTACAACAACCAATACAACAACCAATACGGCAACCAATATGGCAACCAATACCAACAGGGCCAATATCAACAAGGCAAGTACGGAAACCAGTACGGAAACCAATACAACTCCTACAGCGGCTATCAACAGCAGCCGCAGGGAATGTCGTTGGCAGACTACCAGAAGCAGCAGTCCGCACTGGTGAGCTTGAACAAGCCAAAGAAGACGTTGAAATTGGCGTCTTCCTCCGGTATCAAGTTGGCCAATGCATCCAAGCCCGCTGAGAAGAAGGAGGAGGCAAAGGAGACTAAAGCCGAGGCAAAGAAGGAGGTTGAGTCCAAGCCTGAATCAACGCAGGAAACTAAAGCTGAAACAAATATTGAGCCAAAGATTGAATCAAAGACCGAAGAAAAGACTCAACCAAAGGCTGAAACAAAGGCCGAACCAAAGGCCGAACCAAAGCCTTCAGTCAAGCTGAAAGTGGGCTCGAAGTCTGGCACGGCAACTAATGAGCTGACTCCTGCTCCACAGGATGTGATTAAGGCTCAGGAAGATGAAGTAGATGAGGAAGTCGTGAAGGACATGTTTGGCGGCAAAGACCACGTGTCGATCATCTTCATGGGTCACGTCGATGCAGGAAAGTCCACCATGGGTGGTAACCTTTTGTATTTGACTGGCGCTGTTGACAAAAGAACAGTCGAGAAATACGAGCGTGAGGCCAAGGATGCCGGTCGCCAAGGCTGGTACTTGTCTTGGGTCATGGATACCAACAAGGAGGAAAGAAACGATGGTAAAACGATTGAGGTCGGAAAGGCCTATTTCGAGACAGAGAAGAGACGTTACACAATTTTGGACGCACCAGGCCACAAAATGTACGTCTCCGAAATGATTGGCGGTGCGTCGCAGGCAGATGTGGGAATCTTGGTTATTTCTGCCAGAAAAGGTGAGTATGAAACCGGATTTGAGAAGGGCGGCCAGACCCGCGAGCACGCTTTATTAGCCAAGACGCAGGGTGTTAACAAGATTGTGGTGGTGGTGAATAAGATGGACGACCCAACCGTGCAATGGGCCGAGGACCGTTACAAGGACTGTACTTCGAAATTGGCCATGTTTTTGAAGGGTATTGGTTACGCTAAGGACGACATTGTGTTCATGCCCGTGTCCGGTTACACAGGTGCCGGTCTCAAGGACCGCATCTCGAAGGACTTGTGCCTGTGGTACGATGGACCATCTTTGCTTGAGTTCTTGGACAACATGAAAACGGTGAACAGACATATTAACGCACCATTCATGTTGCCCATTTCCGGAAAAATGAAGGACATGGGCCTTGTCGTCGAGGGTAAGGTCGAGTCGGGCCACATCAAGAAGAACGGAAACTTGTTGATGATGCCCAACAGAACCTCGGTAGAGGTCATCACAATTTATAATGAAACGGAGCAGGAGTGTGACACGGCCTTCTGTGGTGAGCAGATTCGCTTGAAACTTAAGGGAGTGGAAGAGGAGGACGTGCAACAGGGTTACATGTTGACGTCGCCGAAAAACCCAGTGAAGACAGTCACCCGTTTCGAGGCGCAAATTGCAATCGTCGAATTGAAGTCGATTTTGTCCAATGGTTTCTCTTGTGTGATGCACTTGCACGCAGCAATCGAGGAAGTCAAATTCATCGAATTGAAGCACAAATTGGAGAAAGGCACCAACAGAAAGTCGAAAAAGCCGCCAGCATTTGCTAAGAAGGGCATGAAGATTATCGCCGTGTTGGAGGCCAACGAGGCCGTCTGCGCAGAAACCTACAGTGACTACCCACAGTTAGGCCGCTTTACGTTGAGAGACCAGGGAGCTACGATCGCCATTGGTAAGATCACGAAGTTATTGTAAGCATCATCGGTGCCATATACCATTTAAGCTACGCCGCAAGCAGGCCAAAGATGCGTATGAGATTTTCAACGCCGTCAATAATATTGTCGTCGGGTCCTTGGCCATCAACGAACTTCGCGTGCGCAAAGTCAATTAGGTTTAAGCGCGAAAGCGGTCCATCGCCTTCTTCGGCGTCAGAGTCGGAATCTGACTCTTCATTGGATGCGTCAAGCGGGTCATATACCAATGGGTCTGTCTCGAAGTATGTAGTCTCGTCAATATCGGTCCATCTGGCGGGATCGCCTTCATAAATGAATAGTAAAGATCCTGATTTTATCCGCACATCAGTGTCAAGAAGGCAATTGTATAGCAACTGTAGCCTTTGATGAAACTTTGTCAATAGCAACTTTTTCTGGAACAGGCCCGGGAAAAATAGTTCAAGCGCTTTCTCGACATTCTCTTCGGTTAGAGACCGGCCAAAGGTCTTATCAAAACTAGTATATGTTGCCGATTTCCCCACAGGTTGGGCCAGCATGGTATCCTGCATATTGGGAAATAATAGAGGACCGTCTAAGGGCGTCGTATGAAAGATCTTCATACCACATATTCGAAATGCGAGCGACCCGCTAGTCGTAGCTTCACTTACAGCGGCAAGACGGGCCTGTTTTTCGGGCGTCACGGTGTCGTCGGTCAAAACTGACCCTAGCTTGATATCTAAGATGCACGGGTGTGAAAACCCATGATAAAGGTTCAGAAGCACAAGATACTCTTTTTCGTCCGAGGCTAAAGATGTAGACAGTTTTGTGGCATCCAGACTAACGTTTTCTGGATTCAATACAAACGCGCCTTCGACCAGCCCAATTCCCTCTCTCATGGTGCCCATATAAGTTGGCATCCAGTGGGCCAACAGAGATCCAAGAAGATCTGGCGCTACAGCCAAGCGGCGAGTTGCCTCAGCGTAAAAAGCAATTTCCTGTGTCAGCGTGAGCTTAGCAAATACAGGACCGGCGGTAAGACACCCATCATGGCCCGCTGCCTGATGTACAGAGGGTACAAAATTCATTAGCGTTGTGTTTCTGAGCTTGCATGAGGAAACTTGATAAAGGCGGCGCGCCCGCGGGACTGCCGCGGCACAAGAATGCCAGAGATGCCAGAGTGTGATACAGCAAAGAGCATTTTGCCTGAAGAATTTGGCAAGTAGTATAAGGAGGTGTCGAAAGCCATAATATTAAGTTGAAAGTACGGAGTCTCGTCGATGCCATCCGGATCCGGCGGACTTATTATTTGTACATCGACATAATATGGTTGTACTTAATTGCGTCCATCCTTAAGCAATTTCCTGTTTGATTCTTTAAGTATTTTTTGGGAAATATGATGGCAGCCTTGGCGCTCAAAACAATCTGAATTTTTTGCAATGACATTTGTGCGGTCAGTCAAATTTGTTCGTAAGAATTGTAACTAGTTATTAGCAACACATGCTCTTTTTCAGCACGTAATTGTGTGCTAAGTAAGTCTGCCTATAAAAGCAGTTATATCTGGACAAGCTTGGAAAAATCTTGGTCGAAGTAAAATTTGACCAAAAAAAAAAAAGGCCAAGATTTCTTTATATGCAGCCAAGCCAAGATATCAACGCAAGGCAAGGCAGCGAAGCTGATCAAAATTTTATATATATATTCATGTATAGATTGGTGGAAGGTAAACAAGTCAGGCTCCCAGTCCTTAATCAGATGTATCAAGCAAAGAAAAAACTTTTTTTCCCTTTTTTTTTTCGAAAGTGGGCTGAGGCAATGTTTATCACACCAAAAGTGTGCCCCCTTGAACGGCAACCTGGATATGCATCCATAATATCCAACTTTTGGGTGAGGATATATAAGACTCACGAAAGTGGTGGTCTTCAAAGGTAAAATGTATGGCGCCACAACAAGACTTGTGACACATGCTTACCATTACGGAATGAATGGAGTCACCTGTATAAGAGACTGGGTATAAATTGGGCAACTACAGATAAGCGTTGACAAAAGTGCCAATATTGAAAAAGGAGCTTTTCTTGAATCATTCTGCAAGAGACTAAGGCCAAAATCTGGCTCTATCAGTAAAGTTATTTGCCTGATGTATCCATTTGCATGGAGTTGCAACCGCGTGCGTGACTGCGAATTTATAACATCACTCATTGACGACCGAGTCATTGTAATTCAGAACCGCCAATCTCAATTTGAAGTAAAGATTAAAGATTTATAAACAAACCTGTTAAAGTCCAAATGTTTACGGTAGTTGAATGCATTTTCGTGGATCCGTCTTGCTGAGACACTCAATTCCGTCAATAGAAACTTGTTGCCATAGTTTCTGTAGATCCTGTTCCGCTTGGATCGCTAGGTCCCTGAACATCCAGCTCATAATACTTTGGGAGCCCTCCTCATTCACAAAATTCAGAACTAAATCTCTGAGTTCGCGGTAAAGGCCAATTATCCTTTCTTCGCTTTTCGAATTCGTAGTATCAAGCATTCCTCGTACATTGTGTAGCGCCAAAATGCGAACGCTTAGATCAATCAATGGGTACACACTGAGGTGGCCACGTCTCTTATCGTTCGATGTCTCGTTCAAAAACATTGCTGAATGCGCCATTACCTGAAACATGTGGCTGGGAAATTCCAATTCATTCGCAAGATCATCGTACTCGTGTATGCTCTCAATCAAGCCTTTGATCGCAATAAAGTCTTGATTCATTTTGAACGCTTGGTTGCTGAAATCCACATAATTGAAGCAATCTCGGCTTACGTAAGACTTCAACATTGCAACAAAACTGCCCAACTGGGTCCTGGCTATCAAAGTTTCCGTCTCTTCCATACCACCGGCGGTTCCGCGAAAATTATGGCATCCTGTAGGGTCACGCAGTCCACTAGGAACACATCCAAACAGTCCTTGATGAAAGGGCCTTTCCCTGGTACAGGTGCTAGCCAGTATGACAGAAACAAAAATAGAGCACAGAGTAGGTAGATTAAGTCGCATTCGATGAAAAATAAGTTGCTCGAAAACGTCCTATGCAAGCAGAGCATGAAAGCTCATAGATATCATGTAAACACAGGGGGACTGGATTTCAGACTTGGTTTATTTGTTAATTTCAGCCAAGAAAAACAGCACTGCCTGATTTCAAGGTCATTTTTTGGTAATCGGTAATTTAGGATGCTGATACCTTGTCTTGGTATGCTTTAGGTATGGGTTTAGTGATATCGACTGATTCATGGCAGCATGCAATTTGTCGTATCATTACATAGGCATGTTGGTTTGTTCTCAAAAAACTGTAAATGTGGCGTGAATAAGCTGGAAAGTGAATATAGAAAAGTGTTCCAACTGTAATTTGATTTTCTTCTGCAAGCACCCTGAAATCAGCTGTGACGAGTCTAACAGGAAAATACTGGGCTGTGACGGACGGCACAAGAGACAGTGAGCACATGTTTATGCCGTGTTCGTAGTGTGATGGAATTCAAGAAAAAAGTTTCCGTCGTTGCTTCAATCTGTCTCACGCTTCAAGTGTTGAATAGCTCCCTCTTCATGGAATCTGCTATTCGTGCATGATGCTTTACAGATTGAGTTTCTTGATGATACTTTTTTGTGAAATCTTCTTACAGCACCTGCAATTGCTAAATCTCCTGTCTATTTCCAAAAAGAGTTTTGTTTTCGACTTAAAAGACGAGACCCATACGGCTTACCGCCCACAACCGCTGGTAATCCAGAATCATCTTGACTAGAACCAGAAGAGGCTGAAATTTGAGGGAGCAGTCACTGAATCAAGCAGAACGACAATGGTACATAATTTGGTCATTGCAAAGGAGCGAAACTGCTCAAAGTGTCATGATTCCTATCATCACCAACTCTACTACATTTGATAGAACGAAAAGTGGTATTTTCGGAACACCAAAGGCACAGCATGCTCTGCAAAACAAATTTGGACAAAAGGGCATGTTTCTGAAAGTGCTATTTCGGACACAACTGCAGATTAGCTGCAGTGATTTGAACACTTCTTTGATACGCGGCTAAGGTATTTGAATTTGAAAGGGTTGTATTGCCGCCTGTTAAGTTAGGATAGTGTGAACAAAAAAATAATAAAGAGAAGGAGAATTGACTCAAAACACACAGTCAACTGAAAAGAGTCAATGCCAATTTATGATATTCTCACTCCCATTAGTGAATATCAACTCAAAGGGTTCAACTCAAGATGGAGCTGTAGCCAGCAAAAGGAATTGAGACGGCTGAAACATATATCTTTCCGCTTTACAAGTGAATTCTGCAGAAGGCCAATTAATGATGGTAATGTTCTCAAAAATAGCAGTGAAACAAGATTAACTTCTTTTCGTCTCCGTGACCGAGCTAGTAAGAAGGGAATTTCGAAGTTTCAGTAGTAACAGTTGTCCAGGGCCTGTGTGGAACAGAAGTACTTCAAGGCAAAATCAAAAATTTTGAAAAGCCAAATTCTCGCGAATAGGCGCTAAAGAAGAGTATGACCATGGCGATAATGACAGAAAATACACGATTTCGTTTGAAGAATAGCACACTCTGCGTAGATCTATAACTCTTACTTTAACAAGACGGTGTAGTTTTGTAAACAGAAAACATCATTTACATTTACCGAAATCTCATCACTATCTATCACTCATCAACATGATTGGCCGAAAATTAACATGGTTTTGAAAACACCGCCATTTTGAAGGGTCAGGCTCCAGTCTACGCAGCCAAACTACAACGCACCTGTTGAAAGCAGTTGCGGCCACGGTTTCATGGATAAACTGAAAATAATTCCATTTCATTAAAGAAACAAATCGTATTAACAGGAAATCGTGATTTCTTGAGAAAATGTCAGCCTCACATTGTACAAGACGGTATTGAAGTTTTTCAACTCCTCGTGACTAGCATTTACACATCTAAGACAATGGTGACTATGATGGCGCGGAAAAACAAGCCTCAGTTGTCAGTTGCATTCTTACATGCCTTTTTTTTGCATGATGCCGATAAAAATATGAGATTACGTTTTTCAAAAAGAAGTCCAAATGTCACGATACAGTTTTAATTGTTTCGGCACGATATCGGTACCCGTCTTTTCTCCACCTGATCCTATTAGACTATTACATACTTGAACAAACACCATAAAAAAACCCATCTGTGTTCTATTAGGGAGGCCGATTTTTATCACGTCCTGAGGATCATATGACTGAAATAAATTTCAGCTACGACCGCAAAAAAAAAAAAAGAAAGAAAGAATTTTACAGCGCCATTGGGTCGCGTGGCCTTCAATTCTAAATAAGCCCCATCAAGACTCACTTGAAACGCGCTTCTTTTTCTATGAGACGTCAAAGCCTCACAGAGTGTATACGCATCAAGGGGGGATTTCTGTTGGAATGAATACTTTCTTAACACTTGCCCGGGCCAAAGCCTATCTTCGGCCTGCTATGCATATAGATAAATAATAGTTCGTGATCTCGATTTTGGCGCAGCCGAGGTCATTTCCATTTCTATGAATGATGATGCACCACGAATACACGACTAAGAAAAAGAAAAGAGGACCGGGCCTGCTCTATGCAAGTCTGAAGGAGAGTAAACGAGCTCGTCGCATACAGATAAAATGATTCAATACGGTCTGGACCATGATAACTTGATGAAAAGAAATCTTCCACAATGTTTCTCCTTTTCTTACATAGGCCACATAAAAAAGCAACATAAGCAACAATCAAATAAAGAAAAAGAAAAAGAAATAAAAAAAAAGAACGCGTGTTTATCGTTCCTTTCTGGCACCAAGGCGCGCGATGATGTTATTTATATCACCGATTTGCTCTCGAGTCACGGGCAGATCTCAGCATTATGTGCACGCCCGCAAACGCCAGCGCCGCCCGCGGCTACAAATCTCAAACACACTTTATCCTAAACATGGTTTTTGGTCACCTAGTACACACTCGCTGAGCCAACGACATGAGCAATCCGTACTACAACGGCAATGTGCCAGGCCACAACACGAATCTGTACGAGATGGGAGCAATCAAGTACGAGGAAGAGGACGATTTCGTTGGTTTCATGAATGAGATCCAGGACATCAACCTCCAATTAGACAACTACGCTAACTTGGTCAATTTGATCTCTACGAAACAAAAAAATCATCTCCAGGATTTGGATTTGAATGACGATGGCGATGGCGACTATACCTCGAAGCAGATCGACTCGTTGGTATTGGAAGCGCTGTCTTTACAAGCGGAGTTGAAACTGCGCATCAAAAACGTGCAATCGCAGGCGGCACAGCTGCGGTCTCCGCAAAAGGCAGCGCAGGCCGAGACCACCAGAAATAAGTTCTTGGATTTAATCCAGCGCTATCGTTTGACCGAGAGTAACAACCGTGAACAGACCAAGATCCATGCTGAGAGACAGTATCGGATAATCAAGCCAGACGCCACGCCCGAGGAAATTCAGGCAGTGGTTGAGGACGGCCTGAGCAACCAGCAGATTTTCCAGCAGGCGTTAATGCAGCTGAACCGCCGTGGCGAGGCGCGCACGGTGTTAAACGAGGTGCAAGTACGTCACCGCGAGTTGTTGAAGTTGGAAAAGACCATGGCCGAGTTGACACAGTTATTCCATGACATGGAGGAGTTGGTGGTTGAGCAGGACCAGCCAATCCAGCAGATTGAGGAACAGATCGACACCGCGCAGCACGACATCGAACAGGGCGTGGGGCACACTAATAAGGCTGTGGTGCTGGCCAAGAAGGCGCGCAAGAAGAGAAAGTGGTGTTTCTTCATCTGCTTGCTTATTTTGGCCATCCTTGCATTGATCTTGGGTCTCTACTTTGGCTTAAAGAAGTAGGTCTTATTTGATTATCTAGCATGTGGGGTGTCAGGGCTCAGGATTGAGATTTTGTTGTCTCCTGGCTCGTTTTCCCCGTCCACGAATGTCGATTCGTTACATGGGCAGTATTTGTTTAGGCCTTGCGGGATTCCATTGGCCTGAAGCTTTATCGACCTCTCCAGTCCTCCCATCTAGGGTCATGCATGTCAAATATACCCTTGAACAGTTGTTCCGTGGCGATATTATGATAGCCATGAAGAACGCGATTGATGACATCATTCTAGAGAGCGGGTAATGTCAAGTTTGATCAATGTCCCATAAGATGATACTCGCAATATGTTACTCCTCACAAGAATACGGACTTGAGGATGACTGTTATCTCAAAAGAATAGAACACGTGTAATGGCAGAGTTTCCCATCGTGAAACGACTGTGAAGTGAGTGTACAAAAAGTTAATATAAAAAATTTGAACCGGGGATGTTATGTTAAATTTGAGAAAGGAGTGACTCAAGGTGATATGAATACTTGCATCTAGAAAAAGACTCCTCAAGCAACTAATGTATTCGATTTCATGACTCTGGCCGTTGTAAATCTCGAAGCATTTAAACAAGCACCAAAATGTTGTGAAAATATCGTCACGGGCCTGTCAAACTGCAAGAAACTCCGCACTCAAGCACATTGATGGCGTGGTTCACATGTTAAACCTCTGAATGAGTTAAAAGGATCAATGCATGCATGCATGTTCAATATGAAAATCAAGCTTCTAGGCTTTCGAAAGCTTTTGACTCATGTGAAGCTTTGGAATGCGGAAAGGCCGATAGTGTGCTTCCTACTTGAAGCGACAAGTAAGATTTTCACTCTGCGAGGGTGACTTTAAGTTTGATATTTTGGAGGACCTTGAAAGCACGCCTCATGTGAACCGCAAGAATTGCATAAGCTTGAAAGCGGTACATATTTCCAAAATTAGGATGCTGAGGGCCATAAAAGCCAGCATTTTTGGAAACACACATGTTTGGGTGGTATCATGTATCCAGCAAATTTCAAACATTATGTGTCTAATCGGTCGTGTCCCTTGACCTCGGCCCTAAGACTTCAGTATAGAATGAAGCCAGCCATAGTTTGAAAAAATGGTTGTATAAAAATTGGAGTAAATAACTAAGGCTCTCCTCCAGCGAAAACGTTTGTTGAATAATAACCCAAGCTTAAGACAAAAGAAGAAGCTTCATTCGAACCACTAATAGTTACAATATAAAAGAAAACTGAACAATGACCAGGGTCCAGAGAGGAACCAGGTTCTAAAAAAAGTCAGCTTTCCCCATAAAGGGCGTATATCTATTCTTATCTGACTTACAGTTGCCTGTCTCGTATCTCTACTCACGGCCGCTGGCCGTGCCTGCAAATACTCGCCCGCGCTAGGCCCACGACAACGACTCCTTCTTACTACCAGGCCCACGGGTGCCGCACGTGACTATTTAGGGCTAGAACCCCGGCGCCAGTTCTTGTCCCTAAACCAGGATGGGCAGTTGCAGGAGGGTTGCAGTGGAGCGAAGCACCGCTTGAGATTCGGACTAGGGAAAATTTTAAGCTCTGAGAAATTTAAGAAATGCAAGGCAAAAACGCGAGTTAAGATAACGATAAATCTTAGCACTCTGTCACATTTGTTATCAAGGTCGGCCTAGCCGCGCCTTCTCCGGTCAATCGCCCTCGCGCAGGCGAGATGTCAAAAAATTTGTTCCGGATCAAAGGCTGCGCTGAGCATTGAATTCGATATCAAGCAAAACAATCGAGTCCCAGTTATTTAAGGCTCACACTCTTACACTAAACAATCCAAAAGAAGAAAACCAAGGCAATTTAATTTATCTATTTCAAGAGTCGCTGCTGTTCCCTACAAATATAGTATACATGGAAAGAGCCCCTCGATTCAAACTGCGACCTAGTTCCTTGGTGATCACTGCATACGGACAGAAGTTCCCTTGACGCATCGGAGACTGACCAGTTAACGTTTTTTTTTTTTTTTTTTTTTTTTTTTTTCGATCCGCGCAGGGGTTTTTCTATCACGCTATTGTTTGAAAACTTCTTTACATAATATCTACGATCTAGAACATTCAAAGGTCAGTGAGAGTAAAACTTGCAGAGTTCAAACAGTGATTATTTCATTGTCCACCCCTATACCTAGGAAATCGTGCAAGCATTTTCAGCAAGATACATGTAATTTATGCACTAATAAATCTAGCGAGAGAGTCAAGTGGAAGATGTCATCAAAGATGGCCCGATACAGGAAGACGGCTCAAGCACGCACCTTGTGACGGTTTTTTGAACCATGAGTGGAAATCAGATTCCCGGCATCGAAAACGTGATCGAATAGAAAAAAATAACTTGGAACAGCACTGCCACAGATATCAGGTTTATGTGAGACTGCAAATTACCGCATTGCTTTATCTGTGCGGATTCATTGTAAAACTTTAATGCCGCCCCTTCGGGAAAACATGAAATTCGGCTAGAGATAAAGAGCGCAACAAGTGGCACAGTTCGGGCGGAAAAGCCGGAACAGTGTCTCGAAAGCGTATCTTTGCAATAATGCCGCATCGCCCACACCCGAATGAAATATATTGTGTGCAGTCTTGGTAGCATTACCTGCTGTCGCGCGCATTGCTTTTCGTTGCGCGTTACTCCCAGAGAAGCGCGCGCGACTATATGCACTCCATACAGCGATGACAATTTGAAAATTCGCAATTCCCTGTCTCCTGACTCCGAGTGCCTTATCTCTGGAAAAGCGGATCGAGGGATATATAAAAAAGAGCGCCGGTTCGTGTCGTACTTTTTTTTTTGCGACCAAGTCTATAAGATCATTTGCTTACATTTATACCTTAATAATGAACGACCAAGAAAAGGCTGTTGGCCTCGAAACTGGGGCCCCCATCAAAGATGGATCGTCTTTGGATGCCTATGAAAAATCACTTTCGGACTCCGGATTGGGCGAGACCTCCGAGGGCGGCTTGGGCTTGATCAACAGATTGGCTGCTAAGATGAATGCCGAGACGAAAGGTATTGAGCTTGTCACCGACGAAGAAAAAGGTGACGACTCGATTATTGGTGCCGCCAGTATGTGGTGGTCTGCGAACATGGTGATTGCCACCTTTGCATTGGGTGCGCTTGGTGTCACCACTTTTGGCTTATCGTTCTTCCAGTGCGTAATGTGCATTATTTTCTTTAGTATTTTGGGCGGGTTGCCTGTGGCTTACTTCTCGCTTTTCGGTGTTAAGTTGGGACTCCGTCAAATGATTCTTTCCAGATTTCTTGTGGGTGATTACGGCCAGAGAATCTTTGGTGTCATCAACATGGTGGCATGTGTCGGTTGGGGTGCCGTTAACATCATGGCCTCTGCACAGCTTTTGAACATCATCAACAATGGTGCTTGCCCGCCATGGGCCGGTTGCATCATTTTGGTTGTGTGCACCATCATCGTTACCTTTTTTGGTTACAACGTCATTCACACTTACGAGAAGTATTCGTGGATTCCAAACCTGGTTGGGTTCATTGCCATCATTGCCAGAATGGCCATGTCCAAGAATTTTACCTGGGGCAAAACCGTGGGTGGTGAGACGACTGCCGGTAATGTGCTCTCTTTTGGTGGTGCCATTTATGGTTTCGCCACTGGCTGGACCTCCTACGCCTCGGACTACACTGTGTACCAGCCAAGAAACGCCAACCTAGTAAGAATCTTTTTCGGTATCTTGGTTGGTGTGCTCCTCCCGTTGATTTTCACCTTGATTTTGGGCGCTGCCTGTGCCACCGGAACGCTCACCAACGCCAGATGGGATGAATTGTACAAAACTAAGTCCGTCGGTGGCTTGGTATACGGGATTCTCGTTGAAAACTCGTTGGGCGGGTTTGGCGAATTTTTGTGTGTCCTTCTTGCTCTTTCCACTATCTCCAACAACATTCCCAACATGTACTCGGTGGCCTTGTCCGCGCAGTCCGTTTGGTCTCCACTCAAGAAGGTTCCTCGAGTGTTCTGGACCGTGGCCGGTAACTTTGCCGTATTGGCGATCTGTATTCCTGGCTACTATCATTTTGAGGATGTCATCGAGAACTTCATGAACTTGATTGGATACTACTTGGCTATCTACGAGTGCATGTGCTTGTCTGAGCACCTCATCTGGAGGAAAAACCAGTGGAGTTCATATGATTACGAGAATTTCGACGATAAGACAGTTTACCCTGTTGGATATGCTGGTGTTTTCGGCTTCTGCTGCGGCTGTGTCGGTGTGGTGATTGGCATGAACCAGGTCTGGTACCAAGGTGTGATTGGCAAGCAGATTGGTGAATTCGGTGGAGAGTTGGGTTTTGAGTTGGGCGGTGCCTTTTCGACGATCGGCTTTAACTTTGCTCGTTATTTCGAGATTAAGTACATTGGCCGCTAAACCTTTCTTGTGCCTCCTGGAGACGTGTACAGTATAATTATAACTAATAGACAATAATGGAAACCGATCATGTAGCAGGTATGTTTCTCCTGCCCGCCAAAGCAGGGGCTTTTCATATTCAAGCCGCCTTTCAAGACAACGTGTTTTCCTCAAAATCCGAGTTTTCCTTTGTTCATTTTGGTCTTTCGGCGATGTTGCGAGAGCTACACGGTATATGTAATGATCACGAATGGGACTAAAATGCCAATTGACGAACCTGTACATTCGTAAGACCTCATTTTGTGTACGTCAAAGGATCCAATAAAGTTCCGTATGTGGAAACTGTATACGATTAACTTATCTCGATCCCACACACGGCTCGGGCTGGTACGAGTTAAAACTCAATTTCTTATCGAAAAACAGACAATAGCCAATAGAGCAAAGCAAAGCAAATCACGGCACAAGGCACCCGTACACCATACATGGAAAACGGATATGGAAAAACATCATATATCACTTCACACGGGAATGGACGTGGCCCATGCAATTTTCGGTTGCTTCTTGGCCCTCTCGGTCTGCCTCTTATGCTTTGTCCAGTTGAAAGGGCTGTCTGCCCTCACAGCGCATGGCAAAGTGGCTCAGAATCGCACACTTACAAATTCTTCATGGTTCGCTAAGTTAATCAATGCAGTGGCCGGTCTTACCGTCCCGAAAGCTTGGTTTTCACACTTTTACGTGTTGTATCTACTTCTTATGTGGGGCCAAATATTATACGATCCAGCCACAGTTCTATCCAATCGGAAGTACCTGCTCGTGTGGTTTTTCCTCGCCTGTCAGGCCACGAGACGTTTGTATGAGAGTTACCATGTCACCCGCTGGGGAAGTGCTTCCAAAATGCATGTTTCGCATTATATTCTAGGCCTTGGATTCTATGTGAGCGTTTCTATTATATGCCTTTGTGGTCTCCGAAGTCATCATGGTGATTCCGGAGATGGTGTGAGAGGGATAGGCTTTTTCTGGACTTTACTTCTAGTGGCATTTTTTGCAATCGGTCAGATTGATCAATATCGAAACCATAAACATTTAGCCGCTTTAGTCAAATATTCCGTGCCAAGTAAGGGACTATTCTCTCTTGTTTCAAGCGCTCATTACTGTGACGAGATATTAATCTACTTCACAATTGTACTACTGGCATTTACTCGAGGTCGTGTGATTGCTGAAGACTGGGCCCTCTTGAGTGTATGGGTATTTGTTGTGATTAATTTATCGATAAGTGCTCTAGAGACGCACGGATATTACCTCACGAAATTTGAGGGTTTTCATGTGAGATACGCTATTATCCCTGGAATCCTTTGAAACATTTCAAAACCCCCACAAACTTTTTTCATAGGCCCATTTATATGGTCATCAAGATGTTTTTCTCGAAACTCACCTCAGGATATGCTGACTGTTACGATGGATATCTGAGATGGCATGGACATTGCGCTGATTAGCCTTGAAATATATATCTCAGGCATCTTTCATCAAACAAGGTGTTTGAGTACGCTCAAAAATGATCTATATTCGCTGATGCAAGTGAAGGCTTATGCCACCACTTGAGGTGAGGAACAATGGGAATTTCCAAGTGGCTGTGCCTCAGCCTGCATCGTCATCTTCAGTATTTAGCACTGGTCTGATTTGATACCTCTCTATTCAGTTGCTGCGTCTTTAAGGAAGATCAACGGACAACGGATGCTCACTGCCAAGGATCAGTAAGAAGATAAATGGGTGCAGTTCATGAATAATGACATTTTATATGTGACCAATGTTTCCCAGTCAAGTAGTCGTGCACTCCAAGGCTGTGTGGTAGCTTCCCAACCAAAAACAATTGTGTCCATCTCATTTTTGTGGGTCTAGATTCTTGGATAATTGTGAACGGTGACTTCGCCCTTTCGCCAAAAATGTATTGCAATAAACTAGCTGATAAAATATGTATGCTCATTCTAGATGATTCAACGGTTTCGCTCCATCCTCCAGAAAGATTCCAAAGCTTATATCGAGAGGAAACAGTAAGAGCCAAGCTCCTTTTTGCTCGGAGTGAGATCATGAAAAGGTTGCAATTAAACGGTAAAGGGCATGTTTGGTCTGGTTTTGGTCTGCACTGGAAATTTACAGCGAAGCAAGTCTCATGGTCACACTTATGTGTCAGCTTCAAATCTTCGAACACTAGAATAGTGTGGGGCTTGTATTTCCTAGGTGATGACGTTCTATTTTTGTGAAATGCAAACTTACAAATATATTCAATGCAGCCAACAATCGCTTTAGTGCATCTCCTCTTCTTTCTGGCTATTGGTATATGCGTCGGGGCAAGTAGTGAAGTCTGCATCAGTAGTTTTTGCCCATTGACGGAAAAACCGACTTCTTCAACATTCACTTTGTCGTTTCAAAGATTTAAAAAACTATACTTCTTCTCGCTGGTTTTTTTAACCTGGTGTGGTACCTTCTTCACACCTCATGAGCTTCAGTTCACCTGATTCGGGCGGGCCACGATTAACGTCGGATATCGGTTCCCGAATGAGATGCTCGTTTTAATTTTTGCAGATTGAGAATCGGTTCATTCGCAATCAATTCATTATTGGTGTGCAGTGATGTTAGTCATTGGTTTTTTGCGCGTGATATATTATATTCGCATAATAATATAATATAATATAATATGACTATAATATTAATATTAATATTGCCAAAAAGTATTATGCGGTCCTATAATATAATTAATAATATAGTTAATATATTTTGCTATCCTAATGGGGCGGAGGGTTTGGCTGCTCCGGCGCCGCCAGGGCTTCTGCGGGAAAGGACAGCCAGACAATGACGTGTCGAAGACTTGCCGATGACGTTTTCGAAGCGAGTAAAACAATAGCGTGATGACCACATTCGTTTACTGATGGCCCTACAACTTCGCATCATCATCTATCGTTTGTTTCAGTTGCATACTAACAGACTTTTAAGATGCATGACTCGCTCGATCCAGGATTGCGTCGGCTACGTTAAGCTCCGCACAATTTTATGTAAACCGGTAGTAAGTCTGTAAAGATATGCTTCGTGAATAGCAGCATTTAATAAGCATTCGACATGGAGGGAGAACACAATGCACTCGTAAAGGGCCCCTCTGTGTAGTATATTTCGAATTGTATGGCCTCACTCACTGGGGTGCATGAAAATCTCGGTGCACTAAATCCCCGGAGTCATCGAGCTTCAGGACGAAGATGTTATGATATATTATGCGTAGTTAATATCCCACCCATAATATAATTAATATATAATATAATATTAATATCACCCAAAAGTATTATGGATAGTCATAATACCCCATAATATAGTCAATACCACCATGACTAACAACACTGTTGGTGTGTACCCATGCCGCCGGAAGCCTTCTTACACCCGATTGTTGATTATGTGCGAAATTAGAGAATCCTAAAAGGCCCACGTGGATAGTGTCAGTGTTGCAAATTATACAGTAATTACTATATAATCTTATAATAAGGGTGTATAATCAGGATTCTTCATAGTAAAAGTAATTCTTACTATCACTAATCCTAATAATTACTAGGCTGTATAATAGTAATCATACAGCTTGTAGAATCAGAAGTCAGGAAGATTCTTCAGTTTTTGTAGGGTAAGCTGTGCACAGCCTGGACGAAACCGTTACCGGTTGGCTTCCAACTCAGGATCACAGCTTTTTGAAGCATGTTTAGAGTGAACGATTGATTGCATGTGTTATGAAACGGGTCAATCCATGATGACGAGCGCAGAAAGTCATATACCGATTTCGTGATAGTGAATCTAAAATTTTAATAGGGTACAAAAATATTTATATGTTAGTTTTCGGGATTGACAAGTGTCACGAGAGCTTCGTCATCATCCTCGCTAGTGTCGGATTCGTCGATAGTAATAGCTTCCAATTCTCTGTCTTCATCTTGCTTTTCATTCTCTTTGTCTATGATGTTATCAGACGTCAGCTTCTCCCCTTCAGTAACATCGCATACCGTGCTGTCTTCATCAACAACGAGGTCCCGTGCTTTGAGAATGGCCAACATTTTGATCGTGCCTGGTTGTAAACGATTCCGTTTTCTCGTGACCATGTCCTTTACTTTGGAGATAATCCTTTCCGAAGATGCAGACATGGCAGGAATAGCCAAAAAATCTCTTGCCATCTGTGAGATAATCGGACAAGTGTTCCTTCGAGCAGCGTAGAAATCGAAAATAGTGTCCTGTTGCTCTTCGGAAAGGTACCGTTTGATAAACGCCCTGTTTTAACCTTTTTTGAGGCCTTTTGGTGATTATAGGACTATATAGATTATAGAGTAATCTTGAAATTTTTTTTTAATAATAGTAAGCCTAGTAATCTGTTGTAATTACTATAGTAATCTATAGTAAGCTTCGCGCGCAAATTATACAGATTACAATACAACACTGGATAGAGTGTTGGATATTATGCAACACTAAGTGAGATGTGCCGCACACAGGTATTTACAATCTGGGAACAATATTTGGAAGGTGCTTCGGCCTGATAATATTTGACCTACTGCACCCGTGTATGATCTTTATGTACTTTTAGGTTGTGATCAAGAAGAAAAAGAATGTTTTCTCTCTTGGCTCGGTGAAAATTTTTCACTGCGAGCGCGGGCTTCATGGTCGTGTGTAGACCAGATAATCTCCAATACTCCCTGAAAACCTGCATAGAGTCACTTAGAAAGATACTCGGGTTCTGACAATTTAGTGACTAGCAGAAGAGAAGAGCACAGTGAGAGTTATGTGGTAGCGTGAAGCCCAATGTGGCAAATATCACAAAGATATAATATACATGTTCACTCACGGATCCAGACAGCACAATTGCAATGGTGGTAGAAATGATAAATTGTGGTTAAATGCAGGATATGGATCATGTTGCCGGTCATGATGAGGCCATCCTAGGATTGATATCGACAAGGCTGAAGAAGATGAAATTTATTCACATAAAACACCCCCATATCAGGAAAATACAAGGAAAGTATTACCCAGTTATACATCATATTTGGGACGATTCTAGACGATTCTAACAGCACTGATGTGCACCAAGCCAGCCGCCTCGGACATCGATGCCGCCCTGACATAATTCAGGCATAAGACGAGACTTGGCGTGCAACATGTTGGTTCATAGGAGAATTTATCGATGTGTGAGCTTTTTGCTTTCTTGTTTTTCGGCTGCCACCCAGTAATAGAGCCACACCGAGCCAAACTTGACGTCCCAGAAGTGACTTTGATATGCTGTTATTTTGCTGCTATATCCATGAGAGAAATTCACCTTAATTTAACGAAATCAAGATTGAAGCTTGTTCAAATCCCATCAACAAACTTTATGGTTCATCGATTGTATGAATTGAGAGTATATAGATCGTTCCTATGACGCCGCCAAGTCAAGCCACTTGGTTTGGGTAATTCAACCCTTTTGATTGGATTACGTTGGTACTTTCCTGAAATTGAATTTTTAGCTAATTTTTCAGAATATGACCATCGATTGTGTCCCTTATATATCGTACCAATACTTGACTAAAGGAAAAAAGTTGCATCAAGAACTACTTTAGTCATTACCAGGTTTAATTTTTATCGGATTATATGCTGCAATTCAAAAGCCTTGATCATCAAAAATACCTCTCAAATTTATGTATATCCTTGTTCATATGCTTTCAATTTTCAAAATGGCTGTTAACCGAGTTCTCTTAATACCTTGAAGGATGATTCCTTCCCGAAAGATGCTTTAGCCACATACATTCTTAATAAGTTAACCCTCTATTCCAATTTAGTTTAGATGTGAAATCATAATATTTAAACTCTAAATTACCTAAATTTACTCTAGATGCAAATTCAAAATATGAATTCTAAATTACATTCCACACGATTACCACATTCCAACTACACTGCATGATAGCGAAGCTAGCTACGGATTCACGTACATTCACATCTCTTATGCTCGTTGAATTTAACCAAATTGTATTCAGTAACTTGTTATGTAGCCGTTCTGGCTCCTCTAAGCCACTAGCTGGGAGAGCCAAAATTTATATACCTGATGGGCGGGCGACTCGAGACAGCCGTCTGACTAGCGCAGAGCAGTGATGTTAGTCATTGGTTTTTTGCGCGTGATATATCATAATCGCATGATAATATAATATAATCTGACTATAATATTAATATTGATATTGCCAAAAAGTATTATGCGGTCCTATAAAATAGTTAATAATATAGTTAATATATTTTGCTATCCTAATGGGGCGGAGGGTTTGGCTGCTCAGGCGCCGCCAGGGCTTCTGCGGGAAAGGACAGCCAGCCAGACAATGACGTGTCGAAGACTTGCCGATGACGTTTTCGAAGCGAGTAAAACAATAGCGTGATGACCACATTCGTTTACTGATGGCCCTACAACTTCGCATCATCATCTATCGTTTGATTTAGTTGCATACTAGCAGACTTTTAAGATGGATGACTCGCTCGATCCAGGATTGCCTCGGCTACGTTAAGCTCCCCACAATTTTATGTAAATCGGTAGTAAGTCTGAAAAGATCTGCTTTGTGAATAGCAGCATTTAATAAGCATTCGACATGGAGGGAGAACACAATGCACTCGTAAAGGGCCCCTCTGAGTAGTATATTTCGAATTGTATGGCCTCACTGGGGTGCATGAAATTCTCGGTGCACTAAATCCCCGGAGTCATCGAACTTCAGGACGAAGATGTTATGATGTATTATGCGTAGTTAATATCCCACCCATAATATAATATAATTAGTTTATAATATAATATTAATATCACCCAAAAGTATTATGGATAGTCATAATATCCCATGATATAGTCAATATCACCATGACTAACAACACTGGCGCAGAGACAGCACCGCTGTGGCACCACATGCGCGGCCCAAACAGACGCGGCTAGGGTAAATAAGGTGCCTTACAATATCTATTCATATAGATTCACATTTATTCATAAGTGGTTTTTTTGGAAGCTTGGTGAAAAACTCTGGCCCCAGGTCATAGTCAAAGTCAACAAGCACTTAAAGAAGAAAAAAGATCATGTTCTTTAATTTGGGTCGCACCCCACAATCCACGCACACAGTCCACGCACACAGTCCACTCCATCCACGCGTTACGCCAGTCTCATGCAAGCGCAGCTCTCAGATATCATGGCCAGCCTAATACTCAGGTTGGGTTCCATCCTAAACCCACCAGAAACCCATTGCACAATTCAAATAGACTTTTTTCTGGTTTTTTTTTTTTCAACAAAATACTGCCCGTGTTCACAAGACCGGTACCCCTTTTAACCAAACAAAATGCCCCCAAAATCAGAATGCCCAGTGCATATCAATCTACGATCGGATGGTCATGCTATGGTCAAGGGCAGCCCGGGCGTCCCAAACTCCGTTGTATGTATTTTAGATTCTTCTGATGAAGGCAGTTTCCACAAGCTGGCACACCAATTCCGGCTTCATTAGCTTTCCAATTCACCGTCTTTAAATCCATACTAACATGCTAGCCCCGAATCCAGACTGTGATCGAAATAAGGCCGCTGAAAAGCCCGACTTTTGACTGCCGCTTAGTGGCTATAGAGATTCTTGCTACACAAAAGGTCGGTACACTGTCGCTGCTTAGTTCAAGCGAAACAGTGAAACAAACGCGCGTCTTTGCAGACCCGCAAGCGTATGCCCCTCCCCTGGGTCAATTCTCGCAAACCATGTTGGGATTAGACGTGCCAGTGCTAATTCCGCTCGATAGGGACTTGACGCCGAGCTGCTACATTGAAACGTGGGCGGCTACTACCATTTATACGCTAAATGTGCGTGTTTTGGTGGGTACTTCTGTGGCCAACGAGCAATATTTAATGCGAGACTTTCCTATACCACTCAAAATGTACGATACGCTACCTTTGTACCGGCAATTCAACGAGCCCGTGTGTGAGTCTCAAGTATCTACAGATAAACAGGTTTTGGTCGACATCACACTTCCAGCATCGGCCGTGGGGCCACAGGATGTGATCAATATCAGCGCAAAAGTCGCTGCAAACCATATGTACCATAAATGCAAGAAAAACCTTCAGCTCAAGCAGGTCACGCTTCAGCTCAAGGAGATCTTCGAAGGGTTTGACGGCGGGCTTCCTGCCCGAAAAGAGAATAAGCTTTACCTGGAAACCAGAACTCACGAATGTTTGCTAACTACAGAAGGGCTCACTGATGTATTTTCGTTCACATTTCCGCACGAAAACGACATCTTGGAGCTTTACTCTGCCAACACTCAAGACTACCTGAACGGCAATGTCACACAGGAGTCTGCTGCGTTCAACAGAAACAAAAACTGCCCGAAATTGGCTGACGGGGTGCCTTTCAGTCATGTGCAAGGGTTCACCCTTTTCGGTAAGTTATTTTCAGTTCGCTACGAATTCGTGTTGAAGGTGAAACTAGCCCATGGGAAAGATATGATTGTGTCGATTCCACTCACGGTGTCCCCCTTTAATCGAGCTAGCAGCACGTACCTAATGCTGTGGATTATGAGCGAATGCCAGTGTGCTCGTGATATTTTTGGCAGGGACACCGTAGCTGAAATCGTTACGTGCGGCCGTTTAGATGACATGTACAGGATTACCCGTCGCTTCTGTGACCCTCCGGTGGTATATTCGTATAATCCGCTGGATTGGGTTGAGCTAGGGTACAACCCAGAAGCGTTCTACAGTCCTCGGAGTGAACGACGCTACGTGTGTGAGATTGATTAAGGGGGTGTCAGCATATTAGGTAGGTGTCAGCATATTAGGTAGGTGTCAGCATATTAGGTAGGTGTCAGCATTTTATGGAGGTGTCTTAGCATCTACGGGAGGTGACCTAGCAAAGATTAGAGTAAATGGAATGGCCGTATATTTCTCAAATTTCAAAGCCAAATGCAATAAAACTTGGTGAGGTTCTGTACTATGACCCATAAAAAAGGGTTTGTGTTTCTTCTGATTCTTCGAAAAAGGTCATTGGGATCCAAACCAGTGTTGCGCATTACGACGCATAATACGAAACTTTACGAATTACGTGGTGATGACCCCTGCATAATCGTTAAACGTATTACCATTACGATTTTTCGTGATGAAAATACGAAAACGTAAATGCGTATTACGCTGCATTTAGATGCGTATTACGCTACATTTAGATGCGTATTACGCTACATTTAGTAATACGAGATCGCTTTTTTGAGTAATTCGTATTCTCTAATTTACGCAAAATACAATCGATTTGTGACAGGCGCATGCTACATGATTTCGACGAATCTTAAAGTCCGGTTTTTCTTTCAAGTCATGCAATTCATCCACTGAAAAAGATGTTCATTAAAAAAATATATATATGCAAATTCAGCATATCATAATCCATCTTTCCATCTGTGTGATGGCACTTCATACCAAAGTAAAAGAGTTTTCACTCGTCAAGTAGTATACAAACTGAATTGTTTTCATTCGAGTCAACTTCCATCTCAACATCGTCGCTCTCATTCATTTCTTGAGTGATTTGTGAACACAATTCTGCATCATCAACAAAGGACTCGTCATCAGAAGCCACACCCAGCTCGATATCATCAGGCCTTATGTTTTATTTTAGACTGACTTGTTTTGCTGAAGCCGTACCCTTGTAGAATACTCTTTTCACGAAGGTCAATAGATGACAATACTTATGTTGGGTTTGCGCACTTGACGAATTTTGATAGTCATATTCAGAAATCCCTCTAGATAGCCATTTGAAAGGCAACTCAAGTCTGCCGTTCGCGGTAAAGATGGCATGTGTAGCACATGTGCGGCAAAGCGCCTGTGCCAGGACTGACATTGTGCAAACACATTACGAAAACTTTATAAAAAAAACGAAAAGGTAATACGAACATTAACGAAATCACCTTACGATTTACGAAACGAAGGCCCCCCATAATCGTATTTAGTATTCAGAAATACGCTTTTTTTACGACGTAATGTCGTATTTGTCGATACGATTTACGAAGAAAAACGCCAGTGCGCAACACTGATCCAAACAGTATGGGCCTATTTATGGGGACCGACAAGAGACTTCTTAGACTTCTTACACCATAAAAAGAGTGATAGGGCTCAAATATAGGGGCACAGCTGCTTTGATGGCGCTTTTGGATTAGAGATTGTGGTGAATTTCGACTTTGCTAGTTCTTGCTGACACGAATGAATACTTTTTGTGATGGCACTACGAAATGTTATAGCTTAGCCCGGCTTTCACAAGAAAGGTCACTGACTCACTTTGCGACCCTATTTAATGAGAAATCATCATCATTATTTTTATTTTTATTATTATTATTATTATTACTATTTATAAATATGCTGTCAGCTGTTGAATAGAAAAAAGAGTTACACAGTGGCTGACGGTTGGTTGCCCCGTGCGGTTGCGGAAAAGATCAGTCAGGTTCAATATAAGTCTTTGAGCC
>JAKTUB010000008.1:81218-121053 GCA_030556465.1 Metschnikowia picachoensis
ATTCCACTCACGGTGTCCCCCTTTAATCGAGCTAGCAGCACGTACCTAATGCTGTGGATTATGAGCGAATGCCAGTGTGCTCGTGATATTTTTGGCAGGGACACCGTAGCTGAAATCGTTACGTGCAGCCGTTTAGATGACATGTACAGGATTACCCGTCGCTTCTGTGACCCTCCGGTGGTATATTCGTATAATCCGCTGGATTGGGTTGAGCTAGGGTACAACCCAGAAGCGTTCTACAGTCCTCGGAGTGAACGACGCTACGTGTGTGAGATTGATTAAGGGGGTGTCAGCATATTAGGTAGGTATCAGCATATTAGGTAGGTGTCAGCGTACTAGGTAGGTGTCAGCATATTAGGTAGGTGTCAGCATTTTATGGAGGTGTCTGAGCATCTAAGGGAGGTGTCTGAGCATCTACGGGAGGTGTCTGAGCATCTACGGGAGGTGTCTTAGCATCCACGGGAGGTGACCTAGCAAAGATTAGAGTAAATGGAATGGCCGTATTTTCTCAAAATTCAAAGCCAAATGCAATAAAACTTGGTGAGGTTCTGTACTATCACCCATATTAAAGAGTTTGTGTTTCTTCTGACTCTTCGCAAAAGGTCATTGGGATCCAAACAGTATGGGCCTATTTATGGGGACCGACAAGAAACTTCTTAGACTTCTTAAACCATAAAAAGAGTGATAGGGCTCAAATATAGGGGCACAGCTGCTTTGATGGCGCTTTTGGATTAGAGATTGTGGTGAATTTCGACTTTGCTAGTTCTTGCTGACACGAATGAATACTTTTTGTGATGGCACTACGAAATGTTATAGCTTAGCCCGGCTTTCACAAGAAAGGTCACTGACTCACTTTGCGACCCTATTTAATGAGAAATCATCATCATTATTTTTATTTTTATTATTATTATTATTATTACTATTTATAAATATGCTGTCAGCTGTTGAATAGAAAAAAGAGTTACACAGTGGCTGACGGTTGGTTGCCCCGTGCGGTTGCGGAAAAGATCAGTCAGGTTCAATATAAGTCTTTGAGCCAGAAGAAACAAGAGTTGCTACCGCTTACCCCAAGACGCTTTAATAAAATTTGTAGGGAGGTCCAATTGGTCAAAACATGGGAAAATCCTGGAAAGCCTTTTACAAAGAAGAGTGGCTTCTCAGACACGACCTCACGGCCCTTCACTTATTCAATTTTGGGACCTACGTACCATTATTTGATGTGGTGGGCAACACTTCAGTGACGCAATGTCATCTATATCTAAGGCAGACCACCAAAGACAGCATACTAGAGCACATTTATAACAAGTACGAGACCGCCAGTAGTTGGTGGCAACATATAGGGCCTGAAGGTCCAATGCACCTTAACTCCATGTTGGCGCCGGTCAACGCAACATCGGAAAACTTAAGAAAATTGAATTGGTTTGTGAAGACCGTCAAGAAGGTATACACTCGAAGACGGCGCGAGTCAGTGGATGGGTACACATTACTGACCCTCCTGTTGCGAGAGTTGAAGCGGCAGTTGGAGGAAGTACAGCCATTAGGGCGATGACAACCTAATTATTTCTCATACTCAGCCAAGCCAAGATATCAACGCAAGGCAAGGCAGCGAAGCTGACTAGAGTTTTATATATATTCAGGTATAGCCTTGTGGAGAGCTAGGTAATTAATTAATTCTGGCTCCCAGTCCTTAATCAGATGTAGCAAGCAAAAAAAAATAATTTTTATTTATAAATACGCTGTCAGCCCGTGAGGCGAGTAATTTGGTATAATGCATACAAATGTAGTAATTTCCGGTATAATTATACTCCAGGGTGGATCAATATGAACTTTTGTCTAATTCATAATTACTACAGTATGAATTATTTACACAGTATTTTGCCTCATGAGCTTATCTCAAGGTATATTGGCCTGAAACATATAGATTTCGATGCCAAGATTGGCTGAGCTTCACATGAGGAACTTTTTTCCACAAAAGCACCATTTTAGATTTAATATATACTTATCTTGACGCGCCACGTCCGAGAAAGTTACGTTGTCTCAAAATCGCGTTCGCGTGTGTTCGTGCATCTGATCGCGCCTTGTCATTTGATTTTCCACATGATAGTGGACCTCACGGTAGAACCCTCTGACGGTTCGCGTCATGTTTGTGTGCCTATATGTCCATGAGCTTTGCCAAAGTTGGAATTCTCTTTCTTTGGAGTCAATTCTCCCTCATTCTTGACCACCATACCTAAATGTCCTGCATATACACACATTATGAATCAGGGATAATTATACCCAATTCATACCGGGCCGATATAAGTATCGATTATTTGCCAATTACTACTTCATATAGTAATTACTCGTTACTACAAATATTCATACTGCATACTTACTCGAAGCACTGCTGTCAGCTGCTGAATAGAAAAAAGATTTCGCATAGTGTTCTACAGGGTTTACAACAAAGAATTCTCGCTAAACGTTATAGTAGACCACTGCTTCTGAAGCAAGCATTCACACTACAGCTGGTTTGCCTTTGTATACAATAGAGCTCCAACTTTGGATTTTTTATCCGCTTCATATCTCGATCATTTGTCTGATTCAAACTTCAAAATCTACTTTCCTTACTTCTACCACTGCAAAGCGTATTGTCCTATCCTTGTATTGTATTTATCTGAGATTCCCAATTATGATCCACGAAAAATCCCCGCGAACCGGGTCCGCTATGCGCACTCACAGATCGGTCCTTCCCATCAGCTTATCATAACCGATCACTTCAATACGAACTAAAGTGTAGATTTTCCAAATTTGTTCGTTTATCCTGATTTGCAACACGCCACGAAAACAAATCTGTGATGTCAGCACCGCCAGCGTATGCGCCCACCGCCACCTCCACATGGACACCCAGTGAAAACAGCCATGTGAAGTATAACGAAGAAATCACCCGCAGCTCAATAATCCCAACCTCTGTGCACAAATCCGTGTACGATTCTTTGTGTGAGCTTTATGCGATCCTCAACGTTACCGAAATGGTGGAGAATGCGTTTGTGAAGGACTATATCACGGATAAGGAAAAATATACCGCCACAATCATGCGCCTTGTGAACCAGTGCCAGATTCTCCTCGAAAGCATTCGTGCTAGCCCGACCCACGAGCAGATCTTGAACAAAATCCTCCCGAACTTGAACCTGGACTACAGTAACGTGCTCACGGCGCTAGCTGCGAAATACGACCTCCATGCGCCGTTGGCATTAGATAGGCTTGCCAAAAAAGTGCCCGCTACAATAGAGCATTTTCACAAACATGTGGAAAGAGCCAACGATTCGGGCCATAACACACCCGCAGACTCTACTGCAGATACCTCGGTGCCTACAGCGCCCAAAATGTCTGCCGCCAGTGCGCGGCTCGTGGCAGAGGCTACGGGCAACTTCATCACGCTCATGGATGCGTTGAAATTGAACTACAACACAAAAACACAACTTCACCCGCTCCTTTCCAACTTAGTGATCAGTCTTAACGAATTGGTCACGCGCGAGAAATCGCAGACGGTCACATTGGAGTTCCCAGGCAAGCTGAAGTTGGTAAGCTGGCTCATAAAGCTCAACAACCTAGCGGATTCGGATCAGTTGGCCCTTGAAGATGCAGAATTGTTCTTACAGGACTTGGACGCCTCCTACAAAGGCTTTTACGACTCTTTAGAGTAATATTCTTCTCTGCTGCCAAGGATGCAGTGATATTTATCTTCATTGAATGTCGGCACCTTCAGATTTGCTTTTGTTTTCTTTTTTGCTTTCATGATGGAATCGGCTGATAATTCCCAGCAAGTGGTCGATTTCCAGCCATATTGCGGTCATGAGCAGATCTGCAACCTGTTTTGCCATAAACTTTGTGAGTCCACTTACTTCGGGTCATGGCAACCTTTAACTTTTGAGCCATTTTGAAAAGAAACGTTGTAAGGCTAGGTTCTAGAACTCGTCGCGGTTCTGGGTACGGAAGTTGCAGTGAGTAGTGGTGCTTATTTGAATCCGAAAGTTCTGAGTGTCGTGAATACTGCGACATAATCCAGCTTTTGGAGTGTTCAGCTTTTTTATTTCTTGCCAGCAAGCTTTGTTTGATTTGTTGACTTTAAATGCTACTAGGAAGTCTCACGTTGTACCATCAACCTACAGTAAAGGTCTGTGTGTGCGTCGATTGCTCCTATACCCTATCATTAATGCAGATGAAAACGAGTATCTCGATGAAATTTTGAGCCAGGACAGGGGCTATTCCGAATTCATGAACTTCTTTCAAATTCTATTACGTCAGCTCCAATTTGACTTGAGGACCAAAACGCCACTTCAACAGCTGACTAAGCGCATCAGCGTCGCTCGTAAAAATAATGCATAGCCTGAATCCACGTTTAAACAATCGATTCAATCTGCTCAGCATAGCTCAACACGTTTTTGATTGTGGCAGCGTTATCCGAAATAGAGTTATTCTCCTCGCCATTATCAAAATAAACGATTCCATTCTCAAACACCCAATTTGTCACGTTGAGCTCGTCCCGCAACGCGGCTTCAAACAGCGCATCAGACTGCTCCTGTGGGAAATACAAAAGCGTCTTGCAATTTGTGACCGGAATTGATTCGCTGGACTTCTCGAGCGAGCGGGCAATTTCGACCCTCAATGTATTGCGCAAACTGTCGGTGAAATGGAGGTATTCTTTACAAGGCAACGCGGCATCATCCTGTAACAGCTTCCATATCTTGATGTAGTTACCCTCCATCAAATTGCGCTCCAAGTCAATCGGGTAGCGCAAGAAGGTGTCTTTCTCAACATCGATAAGCGGGGAATTGAAAATCAGCTCCAACTCCACATGGTATTTCAGAATCTGGCCCTGCGAGAGCAAATAGATCAAGAAAAGCGACGTTATCTTGGTTGCATCGGTATTGGACTCACGCTGGGCGTGCAATTTGGCCGAGCCGTAAAAAGGTCTCAAGGACGCCACATAGTTTTCAAAGCTGGCGTACTCAGCGGCTAAAAGCAGCAGCAACGCCCCGATTTCGAGGATTCGCTCAGCGATCTTCAAGTCATTTGCCTGTTCGGCGGTAATCGTATTGGCAAGCGTAGGCACAAGCAAATTGTGTCTAATCAACTCGATTTTGATTGGCGGAAGCAATTTCTGGCACTTGTCATAGTTCTCAGCGTCAAACAGCGCATACAACTCCTCAGCAAGTTTTGGGAGTGCCATTGTTGTTCTTGATGTGCTTTATTTGTGATTGAAAGAATTCCACGATACTATTTGATTCGTGTTTACCAGTGATTATTGAACACTTTTCGGAGGTCTTAGGAAATGTTGCCTGGAGCATAGGTCTAGCGCGGTTGGTGGCGGTCGGTCGTGCGCGCGCAACGAAAAATGCAGTCTTTGTAGTTGGGTGCAAATAAGTACTTAAGTTTCATCCATATTACCCAAGAGAGTTTGAAATGATCTGAAAAAGATTTGAAAAGGATTTTTACTGAATTCTTTCTAAATTCTTCCCGCGTCTGGGTTTGAAAGACAAGGCGAGAATTGCCGGGTGCTTTTTCCCGGTGAGAAGTGATGGAACTGGAGTCGGGCCTGGTAGCTACACTATTCTACACTATTAAGTTTTTATCATATGCATTGTTCTTGAAATTGTCATCTGAAACAGTTTCTCATCAGATGTCCAGATCTCATCAGCCCCAAAGCCCACTCCATTTTTCCTTCAAAGATATGCATCACCCTTGGTATGTAGGGAACTTGTAAGTATTTAAAGGGTAACTAATGCGTCGGCTCGCTCGCACTTCCAGCTCGAGCGGCAGCCTTTTCATGGGTTTTCAGGATCTATAGGTGAGAAGATCATCTACAAATTTAGCACTAGCGGAGGTAGCGAGCTCCTTGTTTTATTTCTGAACTATACGAATATCCTTTTTTCCAAGATGAATACTAAATTATCTCGATCTTCTCAGGTAATCGCAAATATGGTGTCCGTTTCTTTCGTTGGGAGAAACAGTAGTCTCACGGCCTTTACAATAAGTACACAGTGCTACAAATGTCCATTAATGGTAAAACTTCATGCGTAAGTATAAAAGGCTTTTTTGAGTCAATCAAAAACAACCTCACTCAAACTCTTTCCAAAAAAGATAAATAGCTAACTTTTCGATCCACCGACCTTTGCTGTTTGTGGAGTTCGAGGGCACTTTGTTTGCCGCGAAAGTCGCCATCATGAAGTAAACAGAACACCATCTATTGAAAGAAGGTGATGCTCTGCCGTTATTGTGCGTAATTTTTTCGGAAACAAAAATAAAACACTAATTCTCGTTTTGGGATGATTTAATGTCGTTTTTGCGCGGAATAAAGGGGGAAATGGTGCCCTTTTTAAAAAAGCACATCAGAGCAGTTCGAGCGCACCCCCGTCGCCAGCCCGTCTCGGCAATAATTTTAACAATAGGATCCCAACGTGTCTCTCAGAAGGCGAAACTTTGATGACCTTTTTTCCGAGATCCAAAACCATCTCTCTTTTGCCCGAGTATTCCTTTTCTTCGGATCCAATTACATATCAAGCTCACTCAATTCATTGAGATTAGTCCATGATGCAAAAAAGCTCAAACCTTAAGCCTGAAGACAACGAACGGACTATAGAGGTGCCTCCACTCCAGAGCGGAAATCAGAATTTGGATACCTCTCAAAGGTTTAGGTACCGGTGGGTCTTTTTCGGTGCAATATTCTGTGTATTAATTCTAGCAGCTGTGCTCGTGCCGGTCTTTTTACTACTGCGTTAAGCGCTGTCATTTTGGGCTTTCAATTGCAAGTCAAATGCATTCAGAAAAAGGCCTATAATACTGTTTTGAACTTTCTTTGAAGTTATCATAAGAACTAATCAATTTGACCAGACAGAGAGTATCAAGCAACCGGAATGTTATACTCTACTTCATCTGACACCATTTGATTCCCGGAGGGGTGAAAAGTTCCAACCAAAATCGTTCGTTCGTGTTTCACGCAAAAAAAAAAAAAATAAAAAAGCAGAAAACTTAGGTAGTCTTCCGAAAACTGGAACAGCTGGAAAAAGAGTTTGTTAGGTTTGGTTTCAGTACAAATGACTTGTGGGCAGTGCTAAAGTGGCAGATGGCCAATGGTGGCAGGTGAACAATGCTTCTATAGTTTATAGGCGCTTCATAATTAGTATTATCAAAGCTCATGCATTTTGAACTTATCACGGAGAAACTTTCAAAAAATTTAGAGATTTAGGGTATACTTGTTGCGGTTTTGAGTATGTTTTCCATCCCGGAATTACCATTAGTTAGTGTTACCAAGTATTCACAAGAGAATGTGATCAATGTCTTCATAGACGGTATGTTTCGGTAAGCAATTGCAGCAAAGTCTTCTTAGAAGCGCTCTTAGCATGCTTTGCCGCAGAAGTGACTGTGTGACTTGAGTTTTGTTATTGGATTTGATTGATTTTCAAAACACTTCAAACGTCATTTGAACAATTGAATTTGGCATTCTACTAGAATTGCCACGCGCAAACTCATTTTCGTCCTACTAATCTATTTATACCATTCACACGAGCTAGTCAACTAAAGGTTTTGGAGTTTGATCAGACTTTGTTAATCAAAATCATTGATAAGATCATTGTACTGCAATGTACCGCACGATGGCAAATTCCATGCCAACCTTCGAAAGAGAAGTATGAATGCTTTACTCAACATGGAAGGGTGCATTACCCGGCATTCGCTCACGTGATACTATTGTAGTCACGTGATGATAGTGAGGGCTAATAACTGGAAACGTCCGATGAGGGAGACTGGACATACCAGATTTTTTTTTTCCAGAGGATACGCCTAGAGCAGTCCATGCATCTTATCATAGGTGGGTACGGTATTCCCTCACCCAGCGTATCCCATCGTAGGATTTCACTACTTATAAAACCCTTTCCAGCTTCGCTGCCATGCCTTGCGTTAATATCTTGGCTTGGCTGCGTATGGGAATCGGAATCAGTTAGGTTGCCATCGTCCTAATGGCTATACTTCCCCTACTTGCCGCTTCAGCTCTCGCAACAGAAGGGTGACAGTGTTGTTAGTCATGGTGATGTTGACTATAATACGGATATAATTACTATCCATTAAACTTCTGGTTGATTTATGTCATATTGTATATCAACTAATGACTCTGGGGATTTACTGCACCCACTGGGCAGCCTCACTCCCTCTGCATCAAGAAAGTAGAATCCATTGATAAATGGTTAGCTATATCATAGGCCCCCACATTATTAGATTATATTATTTTATCATGCGTGTGTATTATATCACGGCAAAAGACCAATAACCAACAACGCTGCCTTATGATCGCCGTAATTCGGTCCTAGCCGGGACCCCGCCTTCATGTCACCCGGGAAACCCCGGGACAGTGAAATTGAAATTGATCACAATTATGAAATTACACCTAACAGCTCGTGTTCTACCAACTCGAAGACCGAGAACAAAATAAATTAGCCCTTTTCTTTTAGTTGTCGGTGTTGAAACGGAAGATACCAGAACTTTCCAAGTCTTGTCCCTGAAACTTGGCTGCGCTCGTTGACTCATGTCTGAGCCATTCCGAGGGGAAATCATCCCCGCAACTCCGGTGCGGAATTCTCAAACACAAGAGAACAGAACGCCGAACCGGGGCCACGAAGCGAGACTATGAGTAAGCGCGCGCGATTTCCGAGGGTGAAAAAAAAAACGTTAGAAAAGCCAAAGCGCATCCAGACTTTTCATTATCAACTTTTTTATTCTCAAATAAATAATAATGTGTGGAATTTACGCTGCCTTTAGGCAAGACAACATCGAGGCGTTCAAGGACAAGGCGCTTCAGTACGCTAAGAAAATCAGGCACAGAGGCCCGGACTGGTCTGGTAACGTGGTTGCCAACGACACAATTTTGTGCCACGAGAGATTGGCCATTGTAGGCTTGGACTCTGGTGCTCAACCTATCACTTCACCCGACGAGAGATGGTCTTTGGCCGTGAACGGAGAAGTTTACAACCACATCCAGTTGCGTGAAGAGTTCCATGATTATAAATACAAATCGTTGCTGGACTGTGAGCCAATTATTCCATTGGTTGAGAAATACGACATTGACGCACCTAAGCACTTGGACGGTATGTTTGCCTTTGCATTGTACGACAAGAAGAACGACAGAATCATTGCCGCACGTGACCCGATCGGCGTGGTGACGTTGTACATGGGCAAGAACACGAAGGCGCCCAGAACACGCTACTTTGCCTCTGAGTTGAAATGTCTCGTTGACGAGTGTGACGAAATCATCGCCTTCCCACCAGGCCACGTTTACGATTCTAACACCGACGAAATCACCCGCTACTTCACACCTACGTGGTGGGACGGCGAGAAGGTGCCGCAAAAACGCGTTGACTACAAGGAGGTGAGAGAGTCGTTGGAGTCGGCTGTGAGAAAACAGTTGATGACTGAAGTTCCATACGGTGTTCTTTTGTCTGGCGGTCTCGACTCCTCGTTGATTGCCTCGATTGCCGCCAGGGAAACCCAAAAAGCCACTGACTCATTTCCATCCGAGGGTATTGATGCCAACAAGGAATTATCCGGAGTGGATGCGTCTGGATCGCTCCACACGTCGAGTCTCGCGCGTTTGCACTCCTTCGCCATTGGCTTACCCGGTGCGCCCGATTTGCTTGCCGCCGAGAAAGTGGCGCATTACATCGGTCTGATCCACCACCTGCACACGTTCACCTTGGAGGAAGGTTTGGACGCGTTGAACGACGTGATCTACCACTTGGAGACATACGACGTGACCACGATCCGTGCGCTGACGCCGATGTACTTGTTGCTGAGAAAAATCAAGGCCCAGGGTGTCAAGATGGTCTTGTCTGGTGAAGGCTCTGACGAGATCTTTGGTGGATACTTGTATTTTGCCAACGCTCCTTCGGCCAGCGAATTCCACGAAGAATGTGTGAGACGTGTTAAGAACTTGCACTACGCCGACTGTTTGCGTGCCAACAAGTCCACTTTGGCATGGGGTTTGGAGGCCCGTGTGCCCTTCTTGGACAAAGACTTTTTGGAGGTCTGCATGAACGTCAACCCAGAGGACAAGCTTATCAAGCCTGCCGATGGCAAGATCGAGAAATACATCTTGAGAAAGGCCTTCGACACCTCGGACGAGCCTGGTGTGAAGCCATACTTGCCTGAGGAGATTTTGTGGAGACAGAAGGAACAATTTTCTGACGGTGTTGGGTACTCGTGGATTGACGGTTTAAAGGACGCCGCCGAGGCTGCGGTCTCCGATGAAGACTTGGCCAACCCTAAGCCCGAATGGGGCGACGACGTGCCTCAAACTAAGGAGGCGTACTGGTACAGATGCAAGTTCGACGAGATGTTCCAGGGCTCCAAGGCGGCCGCGTCTACGGTGATGAGATGGGTGCCAAAGGCCGAGTGGGGCTGTCACGCAGACCCTTCGGGAAGATATGCCACCACACACGATCACAAGGTCGATAACTAAGCTGAGTGCTGATCGGGTGATCTGCTCTGGCCTGTTTGGCTGAATATCAGCATACATAATTCAATAGATGACAATAGGGACCACTACCTGATTATTTGTAGTCATTATGGGCTGGAGGCCATAGAGAAGCGAAGACGAACAATGGGCATGGGCTTTTCTTCAAATGTTGCACTTTTTACTCCTGAAAGCAGAGAGTCGTTTTCACTAAAGAGAGCCTTTGACCATGTGTTGTTTATAAAAGCCATAATTCGGGGGCCTTCTACATCTTCTGAGTGAAGCCTGTTGAAAAAATGCCTTGTGGTTTGGTCTTCTCAGCCTTTGCTAGACTCGGCGAGTGTGTTAGTAATTGCTGTAGACCGATGAATGATTTTTTTCAGCTTCCAACTCCGCACATTGACTGTTATCCTTAACGATTATGCCCGTATTTCTGTGATCTATTTTCAGTGATAAGGTTTTAAAACATCCGGTTGCCACTTTACACAGTTTTTCCCGTTGAAAAATCCAACACAAGCCTCACGATTGAGCCATGATCCCTCCTCATGGAGGCGCGATCTGACCAATTGCGTAATCTTACACGAACACAAGCTCCAGTCAACGCTACTTCAAATCTATGACTTTAATTTGAATTTGAGGGTTGAAACGATTCCAATATCGTTAAATACAACGATATCGTTATATCAATACGTCGTTTTGCTCGAAAATCCTTATTCTTGAAAATCGTTATAAAGCTCGAGTCTTTCCTGCACAAGCACCCGCAGGCGTTGAAGCTGGTTGCAGCACGAAAATTTTTTTAGGCAGATATTCCCTAATCCATTAATAGCGATAAAACGTTAAAATTATAAAAAAAAAAGATTGCAGCACCACAATTTCGCATATGGTCTCCCACTACACTACTCAGTATGGCTCTGTGGAACTTAACTAACGTTGATCGGACGGGAAACAGTGCTTTTTCCACGATATGGCCGCAACCGTTTGACTGAAAAACAAGATTCTTTTTGTAATGACAAAGCATGTGAACGATAGACTTTCTCAATTGCTTGCCACGTAAATTCTACTGTAGACCATTAAATTGTCTAGAGGTGACACATCTTGAATCCAAAATGTCATGCTTTCTGATGCCATTGATGATTTTGGCAGCGTCGCTGCGAAAGTGATGCAAATTTACGCACTTTTAATTTACTCAAGTCAGGTAAACTGTTTCCTGTAAGAGCCTTAGACTTAACATGTCCGTGGATGTCGATCTTTTAAGTATATCGAAAAGTATAAAAGGTAGCTGATCATTAGTCCAAGCCAGTTCGTCGTCACAAGAGAAATACCCGTCAAATCTGCAAATATCGCGATTAGTCTATTTGCTTTTCTGCAGTTGTGATTCCGTATTTGTTATTCTCGAGCCAAGCTTCAACACTACCCTGATCTCTTTCAAACCAAGTAGCATTGATATGAATTTGGTCCAAGACTTGGCTGAGCGCACGCTCAAACCCATGCACATCTTTGTCCTTGAAAAATTCTCTGACTTCCATTTCCATCGCAAATGACTGGAAGTTGCATAATGTCATCTTCACAAACCGATCCAAAACAACCATATTTGTGGACATCAATGCGTAGATTTTTTCATAGTTGTCCTTGAAAAATTGCCACAACAAATCTCGTGTTTTTGGATTTTTGGATAAGGGCACTGCAAGGAAATGCGCGTCCATTGTGGGAATAACGTTCTCATCCACCATATATGCTAGTATTTTGCGAGCCACAGAAAGATCCGCTGTGAAGCCTAGAGCACCTAAAGCAATTTCCCTCGCGTCTAACGAATCCGGGTGCGTAACCTGTTTCAATATGAATTCAAAGTCTTCCTCGCTCATTTTTTCAGTCGAAACAACCAGTCTTAGCACAAAAGTTCTCATTGACGAGTCGATGACGCCCTCAGACTTCCACTTTCGAAATGCTTGTTGTGCAAGACTGTCCAAAGCCAGAATATGAAGTGTGGCGGCATTATTCATCACCAAAGCACGTACCTTTAAGCCTGAATAGTCATCTCTGTTCATGCTTTCGCTGGTAAATTTGATGGCAAGCTTGGAGAACACGTCCCTGCAAAATGCAGATACGCGCGGTACTAGATCATTAGCGCCGAAAACAAGTGCAAATGCCGAGATTCGAGTGGTCAATTCGTGCCAAGTGGCATAGGTGGTGCCCAAAAAGTCATTTTCCAAACTTATATATTTGGTCAAGTCCAAAAACGTTACGGTGGACGTGTTTGGGTCTCCAGAAATGGCAATCGCTGCAACATCTGCTATAACACCAATTTTGTCCTTGGTTGTGAGTTCGGCGAAATGCGCGAGGACGTGGGTTTTCAAAAATTGCGAATCATAGTTGATCCTGAGTGGTGCTGCGGTGTTTTTGTTCAACTTGAAAAGTCCCAAGATATCCGCACGCAACAGAAGAGCTTTGTCATTGAAGGAATCGATCTGTAAGGAGGTCTTTTCCTCCGCAACAGAAACAGGTACCCACCACACTGTTTCGTCCTCCTCTGGCTTAACATCGCCTCCGTTAAGAAATCGAGACTGGCTCAATTTGAGCATGCCGTTTTTCTCGGAAACATTCACCACAGGGAACCCGATTTGTGATATCCACGCCAGCATCATTTTTCCTACGTCTTTGCCACTCACTTCGGAAACTGCACGCCATAAATCCTCAGATGTAGCATTCCCAAACTTGTTTTCGTCCAAGTATTTTCCAACCCCTTTTAGAAATACGTCAGTCGACAAGTATGTCGATAGCATGAGAATAGTAGACGCGCCTTTTAAGTACGAAATTACATCGAACAATTGATCAATGTCCAATGCGTCCATCACAGCGACTTTGATTGGGTGCGAATTTCTCAAGCCATCTAATCTGAGCGCTTCTTGGAGCGAAGTCAGCACAAACTCGGCAAATATATCCCACTCTGGGAAAAGCCGGTCGACTGCGTAAAACCCAACCCAAGTGGCGAAGCCTTCGTTAAGCCATAGTTCGTCCCACCACTGCATCGTTACCAAGTTACCAAACCATTGGTGCGCGATTTCATGTGCCACCACGTAAGCAACTTTCTGCTTATACGATGGGTCTGAGTTAGCCGCCAGGTACAAAAGAGCCGTCAGTCTATAAGTGATAAGGCCCCAATTTTCCATGGCGTTATGCGAGAAGGCGTGCACCGCAATAAGATCTAATTTGGGCAACGGGTATTTTACGCCAAAGACAGTGCTGAATAGATCGACAATCTTTGGCGCGATCTCCAGCGCCAACTGTGCATCTTCTATGTAACCTTTTGTCGTGTAGACTCTCACTGGTAAGTGTTTCCCCTCAGTATAGGACTCTGCTGTGAACGATTCAACATACTCTAATTCGCCAATGACCCACGCCAAAAGGTATGTCAGCATCACCGGCGTGCGCTCGAAAGTGACTGTTTTCAAACCATCGCCAACGCTTTTCTCATTCTCAAGGGGCATGTTACCTAAAACAGTCAATTCTTGGACAACAGTTATGTGCACCACGAATGTAGCTTTTAACGCCGGCTCATCAAGACAAGGAAACGCTCGTCTTGCGTCAGTGGCCTCGAACTGCGTGGATAGCATGGTTTTGGTCTCCCCGTTTTCTTTGTATGTACTTTTGTAGAAGCCAGCCATATTGGTCTGGATTAATCCTGAAAACGAGATCTCTACAACAAGCTTAGTGCCCGCTTCAAAATGCGGACCAAATTCGGTAACAAAAAATTCCCTCTTTAAGTTCTGCTCCACTACCGTGCCCACATAGTCATTTTGGTCATAAGATGCTGTGACTGACTTGATTTTCAAGTCACGGTAATGTAAATACACTGAGTTGGTTTTTTCTTGCACTGCAAATGAGATCTTTACCACTCCCTCGTACACAGAGTCGCTGATATCGAAAACGGACACATCATAATGCAATGGCTTGAGAGCATCAGGCAATGCATCGTAGTAAGGTTTGGACTTGTGTCCCGGGCACATTATTATTCGTGATAAGTTCTTTTTCTCGTTGCCATTTGGTGTCTAAATGGCCAGGTCGCACCCAGATGCCGTGTACAGTATCAGGCGTGGGCGTAAGCTGCTGTTGGTGTTCCAGGTGACTCTAACATGCGAGTTTTTCTTTTAAATGAGGTTAATTTGGCAAGTTGAGCTTTGGAAAGACCATAATATCAAGCATGAACCCCAAAATGAAAGAGAAGACGACTATTTGGGATTTTGCACCCGCGCATGTAACATGAGGAAGCGGAATTTGTACACATTCTGCAGCAAGGGTAAACTGGTTCGAGTTGCCATTCCAACTCCATACTCGGGGCTCAGGAACGCTGGGAATTTCCTAGCTATGCACAATTCAGGGGCAGAGGATGGCAGGCCCCCTTCTTTTGTGCATAGAGATTGCGCAAGATGCAAAAAAGGTAAACTAAATAGGCCGTAGTGCGTCCCATCGTGCTCAATTACACCCCCTCCAACTTGTGATCCCTCCAGGTTTTTTTGCCCTTTGTTTTTTTGCTCAATACATCTGATTATGAACTGGGAGCCAGAATTGCTTACCCAGCTCTAATTTTTTGATTTTAGCTCAATTATCTATTCGTATGTTGAATTCGACTCAAGCAATTCACGCTCAATCTATTTTTGTTCATGCTTATTCCTGACATTCTTCAACATACCGACGTAAGATTAAAAATAGGACGAAAAACCCTCCTCCACAAGAGCCTTCATGTTGCCAATCCCAGTCACAGTCGTCAAAGTGGTGTGAAAATCGATCCAAGCAAAAGTGAAATCATTACATCCCTTAGATATGTACAATTTTTTCAATAAGGTTGTAGTCATATTTGTGATCCTCTCTCCACAAAGTGATATCAGCAGTCTTTTAAGGCAGTGGCTAGATCGGAAGGAATTTTTATCTTGTAAAAGCTTCCAATTGTTTAATTTGGGCAAAAACACCCACTGTTTCTCGGAAATACGACGTGGCCTTATGTTCATCCAGGTTTAAAGACCTTTGTGGTCGCCAACAGTTTGATCCTGCTAAAGAAAGGTATCAAGCAAAGAAAAAAAAAGTTAGTTGACAGCCAACTCATTTGTGATATGATGATTTTGCACATTGTCCTTGGCCTATTCTGATGAGAAGGCTGGTATCTTTTTGGCCAGAACGGTTTGTTTGGACAATAAGAAAAAGGACCGAACAATATATAAACTGGGCCTACACGGTGGAAGAGACCACAAAATCTAGACTGTGTGTATAATTGTCAAGAGACCAGCCTCTGTTGTATCCACTCTTTACAACTGGTGCATCTTTAGTTCTTTGCAACTTTCTTTCCTCTCCCGTTCCTCTTTTTTCCTTTTCTGAACTTCCCCTTACCCAATTCACTGTTCACTTCTTTACTCAAGTCTCCGATTTCCTTGCCCAAGGCCGTACTTGGATCCACGCCAAATTTTTCCACGCGAGCCAAGTCTTTTTTAGCCGCCGTTGCCAGGGCTTCGTCTCCGAACTTCTCTGCCCTCTGGATCTTTTTCGTCAATAACTCTACTGCTAACTGTTTCCTTTCCTCTGGTGACAAGACTTTTTTCTCAGGCGTGGCCTCTTTCTCTGGAATCTCTTCTTTGGCCTCATCTAAAATCTCAGACTCGTCATTCTCAACTAGTTCCTCCTCCTGTGATGGCTGCTCAGTTTCACCGCTTTCCTGTGGGTGTTGCGCAGATATCTCGGTGGCTGAGGCGGATTCTTCCAAGCGCTCAAGCAACTCGCTTGTTTTGCCATCTGTGGGCAAGTTTTTCTCCTTCAAGACTTCTTTTAATTGCGCTACCGTCAACGAGGCGTACTGTGACATTCTAAGATTAATCTGCTGGAATTTGGCGTAAGTTAGTGTCCCTAGATGATGGCTAGTCGGTAGGCAGGCTCGGTGGACGATCAACAACACGCGTGTATGCAGGTGCGGCCGATATTGCTTGAAATATACACAACACACTGTTTTCTTCTTGTTTTTAGACTGAAAAACTTGCAATTAAAAGGCGTGATTTTCAGCCGCAAGACATGGCAAGTTTCAGTCTCGTCATCACATGATGGTCCCTATGGTCAAATTCATAAGACTGTTAAATGATTGCCTCGTCGCGGGACTGCGAGAAGCTTTCTAACCGTGGCTTCCTGATCGATCGACTTGTTACAAAACATTTTCTTTGAAAACCACGGTTTGTTGAGACGGGTCAAATCAAGATTCATCGCAAAGGGAGAGTGGCAATTTGAACGGTTTGGATATGACGGTAGGGGGAAACCAGGGCCAGGAGAGAAACCACCAAATTAAAAGTACCCATTTATTTCCAACTCAGAAAATGATTCAGTACCAACTCGGTCATTTGTCGTTAGTATAAAGCCGGAGCGTGAATTCTCTCTCAAAAATCAGTATCAAACCAGCAGTCAACAGCTCGATGGTTGGTCATCGCTGCCGAGGTATCGATTCATAGATGAGGCCTGCCGCCCGCACAATCTCACACGCAGACGTAGACTGATGATGTTTTTCTTTTCTTTTCTTTTCTTTTCTTTTCTTTTCTTTTTTCCTCTCAGATGATATGTCGTCTCATATAAATAGATACATCCCAAGCGTTTGGAACAGCTCGCATTTACACCGGGCCATGTAAGCAATACCGATGATCGAATTCAGCGTGTATTGTTAGGTTCCGGTTGCATTCACAATGTATTCGATGATAACTCACTAAAGAGCTCTTTCCCTACAGGCGAAAGGGCGACTATTTATACTTTTCCCGACGACCTGCCGATCTGTAAGAGTGGCTGGTCAGACTCTTGTAAGATACTAGAAAGAGCTTGGCAACGCCGAAGAGCTTGACAACGCTGAAGAGTCTAGGCTTGGTTTCCTAGGCAACGAAAGGTTCACACTTGAGGCTGCGTGGTAACCCAGACTTGAGACGTTTCAAGTTGCAAACAGATGCGTCAAGCAATAGAAGGTGCAGGACAGGCACTGGACAGGTACCCTGACCCTGACATGTATCACCATATTATTTTTCGGGATATCTTGCGAGGACTATTGAAGCAAATCATAGGGTCGGTGACGTCATCCAATCACGCCACTTACCTTTCGATATAGTGAACCAGCATACTTGTGCCACCGCCACCTTACCTCATCGCAGAAAGGCAGTAAACAGAGGTCCCTTCTCTATTTTTGAGACCGTTTTAGTTCTTAGTTTGATCTTACCGAATACACGCACTAGTGGATAATGAAAAGGGACCCTGAACATAACAGTCTTGAAAATGAATCTTTATATGCGATATAGCCTGCCACCTGCCATTTTCCTAGCCACACGGATGCATCACTTGTGTGCATTTTCTCGTAGCATGAACATAACCTTACATCACCGAACGGATATCCATAACCAACACCAACACCATCATCAACGTGCACATGAGCAACACGGCCACGGCAAGAAACCTCGTGGCTGGAAACTCGCCATGCCGGAGCCGCAGTTGCACGACCGCGTACCTGTAAAAGCCTATAAACATTGTAACGAGCGCAAATATACCAATCAACACGCCAAATGGCTTACCCACCAACAGGAGCGCTTCCTCTCGGGCACTATCGAGACTATACGAGTTATCCCTGTAAACTGCCGCATGCGCCCGCGCCTGGATCAGATATAGCTGCAAAAACGCTAGCCCGAGCGTCATCATCACGAGTGCAGTGCGTGTCCACGCCAAATACGTGCGCTCATTAGCCAAATGGTCGCGCGCCACCAGCCCTTGATTGTTAAGAATGAGCAGGTAGTTTTTCGCTAACGTAAATAGTTTACCGGTTTTCGTTTTTTGACTCGGCAAATCTTCTTCGTCACCGTGCTCGTTAGCGCGAGTGGTTTGGAAACGCGAGGCTTTCCTGTTCAAAGTCTGTTTTCCTAGAGACATACTGACTCGCGATTGGTACCATGTGAGTTGTTGATGGTGTTTTGCGTGCGATCCGTGGGCAGCCAGCACGACCTCTTGCTCGTGATTATCGATGCGACACAATCTTTGCACAAAACATGCTAAGCTATTCTCTTCGTTGATTTGATTTAATTCAAAATCAGAGTCTATTTGAAAAGTCAACAGCTTTTGTATCAAATAGTCTGATGCTTGCGTAAACACCCCAGAGGCACGCTTGCTGGGAATTGCTGCCAGACCCTTTGAAATGTCTCCATGAAGAAGGCCAATAAGGCTCCCGACTACACGTAAATTTAACTAACACTGCTATCTTGAAATAACCCCACGAACTTTTCGGATAAGCCTGAGAAGTGTCGATATTCAGATATCTCTGACGCGTAGTCACATTGACTCAACTTATAAGCGATTTACCAGACTAAAAGCCACCTCGCCATAGCGAATGAAAAAAAAATACCCCCTTTTTGCTGATAAGCAGCCATTCTACGAATGCTTGAAATCTTCGCGAGAAGAAAGCAAACCCATCTGGATCATCTGGATCAATATATCCATACATCTTCATATGTTTATTCTCATACCCAAGCCTTCGGAGCGGCTCAGATTTCCATGTTATCCTGGTCAACAATCAACAAGCTCTCCCCTCCGTCTAGGAGCTGGAAGACATCAAGCGATACATACTCCGCGACGCAGGCCTCGAACTGCTCGGCGGTATATCCCTTGGCAATGATTCTTTCGCGCAAGTATACCACGCTCAATTGATTTGTGCCCTCCTCGCGCACAAGACGACGGATATGGTTGATCACTTGCGACATTGGATCCTCTCTCTCCTCGTCGCGTGTCTCCATAGACAGTTTCGATACCTGGAGGAGTCGCAACGCCTCGTCCACGTCATTTTTGTTGACCTCAGTTCCAAACCGGATCCGCGCCAACGCCTGCGAGAGACGCAAGATGCCGAGCAACGTCCGCGGCGTGATGTGGGCGAACATTTTGACCGAGTCCTGATTGCGATGTGACTCCTTTCTCATGTTAATATATGCTTGCGTGACGTACTCACCGACCTCTTTCGGAACCACAGGGCGGAACGTGCGGGCAATCGAGATGTACTGGCGGATCGTCTGTGGGTCAAGCGGCGTGTACTCCATGGGCGGCTGATGGTTGTGCTGGTGGACGTAGGTCACGTGACGCGCCAACTGCTCGTCGCCAGCTTCGCTCGCGTGGTCCAACATCAAGAACATGATGTCAAAACGCGACAAGAGTGCGGCGGGGAGGTTGATGTTCTCGTGTGGCGACAACCGCGGGTTGTAGCGGCCGTACAACGGGTTCGCAGCGGCCAAAATCGATGTGCGCGCGTTCAACGTGGTGTTAATGCCCGCTTTCGAGATCGAGATGGTTTGTTGCTCCATTACCTCGTGGATCGCGGTACGGTCGCTTTCCTCCATCTTATCAAACTCGTCAATGCAGCAAATACCGTTATCGGCCAAGACAAGCGCACCTCCTTCGAGCACCATTTCGTCTGTGACGGGGTCTCTCATGACCGCGGCAGTCAAACCAACACCGGACGAACCTCGTCCCGTGGTGTACACTGAGCGCGGCGCTATGCGGTTGATGGCCTTCAACATCTGCGATTTGGCCACACCAGGATCTCCCATGAGACACACATTGATGTCTCCACGAATCCGCATGCCATCGCCGATTTCTTTCGTGACACCGCCACACAAAAGAAGGAGTAAGATTTTCTTCACATCCAAGTGGCCGTAGATCTCGGGCGCAATCAGCTCCGCAAGCCGGTTGTAGATACCACCTTCACGGTGCAAAGCCGCGATTTTCTCCTTCACTGCATCAGTGAGTTCGAGCGACTCATATTGCTTTTTGTGCTGGCGAATGTGCTGCGCTTCCAAGTAAGTCTCGGTCAAAAGGCCCGCCTTAAGCGCCCTGAACCCCGTATAAGGCGACGGCAAGAAAATGCCTGAAATATCCACAATGTCGCCCGGGTTCATGGAGCGCACCAAATCGCCCTCGACGTGCACTGTGAGCATACGTGGGATATGGCCCACGGGCACCTGGTCTGCCATTTCCTGGATTTTAGCTTCCTGGAATGACAGGAACTTTGACGCCCGCGTCAGCATGAAAAGCTGGCCCCGCTGGTGGTCTGTCTTGCACGGACCAGTACATTCGGTCAACGGCTGGAATACTTTCGAGTTCACTTCCTGGAAGATTTCGTACCCGCACTTGTCACATGTGTATGCGTTGACAAGCACCAGCGGCTTCACGTCCAGCGTCTTGGTGACAATACCGCGCACGGTGATGTACTTGCCCACGTGAGAACCTTTCACTTGTCTCACGGCAAACGCTTTACTGAGATTCGACAACGGCTTGAAATACAAGTGGTAGCGGCGCGTCAATTTGGGCGGGAACAAGTTTTCTGTCATCAAGTCGCCTTCCTGTGAGTGCTCGCCATCGGTCTGAGTGCTGTCGCCGAACCCGCTGCGCAAACTATCCATCTGGTCGGCATTTTCCTGCGAGACGCGCAAGTTGCGCAATTTACGCTGGTGCAAGATCACATCCAACACGTCGTCCTTGTATGAGATGTCCTTAGTTGGCTCGGGCATCAACTCGTCAACAACACTGCTGAACAATTCGACGTAGTGGTAGGCGTTTTTCTGCACCTGTGCCACCAAGTCATTTGCCAGAGGCTGCGAGAAAAATTGGTTTTCCTGGTACAGTTTGAGGTCATCAAGTTCGATGTAAAGCGTGGTGGTTTCCCTGTTGGCGATTCTCTGCATCAAGTCCAAATACTTCACGCCGGTGGCCATTTCGTCAACGTCCATCATATCCTCGGCACTTGAAGCCTTGAAATGCGTGAAGAAATCCCGCACCTGGTTTTTGATGTCATTGTAATTGACATTAATTTGAACGGTGGGCAACGCCACTGTTGTCGACATGTCTAAAGAAGGTGGATTTGCTTTGAAGTTTTTTTGATGTGTGGTTGGAACGTGCACAAGAAAAATGTGAACTTTGAAAAAAAAAAAGGCGTCCGGGCACGCGGCCGCATCCCAATTACATTTCCCTTTTCGGCGAAATTATAACATTGTGCGGGTCGATGTGTGCAGGTCTACGCGAGCACCATACCGCGTCTGTGGCGGAGATGAAACTATTAGTTCAGTAAAGGAATTAGCACACATACTCTTGTGTGTTGACCGTGAACAAGTTTGGGATAACTTCTAGTTGGATTTACTATAATGTTTCCTGAGAGAAGAAGGCGGATGCAAGAAGCTCCGTTTAATGGCTCCAGATGTCAATTCTAGACCCAAGCGCGTCTCACGACCGACTTTGCTCACAGCTGTAAAATTTTTGCGCTTACCGCAAGCTCAGAATCACACTGAGTAGGTTTCATTGTATATCATTTTGTGGAGCACATTTGAATAATATGCAAATAAAACATGCAGGGCTCGAAACATCATGATATTCCTCTTTTGCGTACACCTCGCCACCGTTCTCTCAAATGCCCATCAAGTCTACTAGCGCACGTGCTGCCGTCCTCTCCTCGTTCTGCAAACTCTCTCCGGCCGGAATACCCGCCGGCATAGGTGCGCCTTCCAGATGGCTTCGTAGTGTTTCAGGTCCCATCGTGGCCCAATCCTCCTCATCGGTATCGCTGGCAATGTCTTGCCCAACTGTTTTTCGAAGGCTAGCTGGAATGGCGGAAACCGCCGACGTAGACATTGCATTCACACCGTTATCATAAGGCCTAGGCGCTCCGGACTGACCGCGTGGCAATGATGAAGAAAGTGTCGACCTGATGCTAGACTCATTAAAAGACAGCTTCCTTCGTCCCGCGTTCTGCAAGGCTGCTGAGAGGTGTTCAGTAGGTAGAGGAAACTCCAGGACTAGGTAGTCACCTTTACCGTTCCACGAGCCCAAAGGCAGCGTAGATGGTAACAGGCTGTTTTGCACTGTTGGTGACAGCACAGAAAGCGACGAGTTGCGTGCCGAGGAAAGAAAGTAGCCGTCTAGATTCTCCATTGAGTTGAGCCTGCTTCTGGTGTAAACCGCGTGGCGATTGGATCCGTGAAGGCTTGTATTTTTCACGACGGCATTTTGCGCCAATGCAGACGACAGTTTCCGTCTGTTATTCGCAAGCACAGGAGGAGGACTGAACTTAATTGGCACACGGTTGGCAAATTTGAGTGGCGGCAGTCTTTTCTGCGGCCGGAGTCCATTCGTATTCTGTTCATCATCGTCGAATTTGAAAAGCGCGACATCTTCTTCCATCATGTCCTCGTCTGAATCCTCGTCTATTGCGTTATCGTCTCGGTCATTCACGAGCTTTGTTTCGAGATGGCGCATTTGCGCGCCCGTGTCCATATTCTCATCATCATCCGAGTCCAGCTCGGAGTCTGTGAGCAGATTCGAAACCTGCATTGTTTCGCCAGGTAGACGGAAGTTATGCATGTTGGACTTGTTGTTCGAGATCGAGTCCCTTCTTATGGGTGTCTTCGTACTCTTCACAGACCCAGAAGAATCTTCGGCGTCCAGTTTCTTCAGCCATCCCAATTTAGCCTTTTCTTTGAGTTCATGGATTTTCACGCGCTGGTTTGCATTTCCGCCGTTTGGCTCAGTGACGATATAATCGGAGCCCAGATGCCGCACCGCCCACTGGCCCCACCCGATTTTCTCAAATACGACGTCATTTTCCGGATCGCCCTGTTCCATAGCGGCCATGATCAAACGTCTTTGTTTTGATAGAGAGAGATGGTCGAAACCGGGCACTTCAATCGATAATTGCCCAGTGATAAGACGAATCGCCAAAGGTCCTTTTCGAATGAGCAAATTTGCAAGCCGATTAGGAGTTATCTCCGACGCCACACGAATCGCTTCTGGTGACGAAGTGGACAATTTTGTGGTGTGTTTTTTCTCGGCGCCGGCCTCGGGAGAAGGAGACAGCGAACTTGTCTGTGAAACCATATCTTTTGTATTCTGGTGGGTTTTAGCTAGTCTCATGCGATTCTGACGCTTTTCAAAGTGTAGTATCGGTATGAAATTGCTTGTATTGTGTGAATAATTGTGCAACCAATGTCAGGTTGTAGAGATTCAGTTGGCTGAAAATTGCGGTGTGGCACAAATAAATAGATACCGAGGTGATATCAGATAAGCCACGTGAAGGGATTCCGTGAAGTTGGGTGCAAGCGAGAATGAATCTCGGATATCAAGAAGATAAAAGAACTCTGGATTTGTACCTTTTTTGTTCTGGTGCCGAATGTATGACCTGAAAAATAAAACAGTATTGTTGTTTCTTTTTCCTGGAAATTACCAGTCGGGCTTATCCTCCGAGCAAGTGCACAGGCCCTGATTCCAGGTGTGTGCAGGATCCCGAACAGGCGAGCCCACCGAATTTGTGGGGCCGGGCCGGGCCCTGGCAGCTGGCGCCACAACCAAAAAAGAGTCGTAAAGCAAGCCGTTGCAATTGCCACAAATAGCCATCATTGAGCAGATAAGACATATAGATATACTTGAAACAGACCAAAAAGGCTAAAAGCAAAATACACACTCGACTTGGCCCTCACGATAATGGAAGCCTTGAGTTTTAGCAACCACTTGGCCACCAACAAACAAAAAAAAAGCATGCTTCCCGCCGCCGGAAGCTTATTCGTTTGGGCCTAGTGACTGCGCACCCAACGCGAGTCACTTTTACACCAGCATGCGTCCAAACCTTAAGTGAACACCCAGCCATGAATAATGAATTTTTTTTGTAATTTTTTCAAGTTTACTTGTTAATAACACTACTGACTCTCAGAATTGGTGTAATCTTCTTCCTATTCCTATCGGAACGGAGATTCAAGGATGTATCATTCTTGCCCTGTTGGGACGATGTTTCGGGCAGAGTCGATATGACTCCTGGAAGCGGAAAGTCGCACCGCGTGGACTGACTGAGGTGGGGCCCGACTTCCATAACGGGAAGAAACGGACACCCACTGCGAAACACGCATGGCCGTATTCCGTTTGCAGCCACCTGTCCGTGTCATCAAGAGTGGAGGCAAAAAGAAGAAACTAAGAAAACAGGTTTTTATGAGAACGATAATTTGTAGATGTGGCCCTCAGGCATGACTTTATGAAACTTCGGATTGTGCCAAGGCGTTTCATCAACACTCAGGGGTATTGCTTGCACACCTTCAATGAACACCAAAACCATGCTTGGGGTGTGTGGACTCCAAAACTCATCGACTGGGACCACACAACTTCATTTGTGTGAAATCTCGGAAAAAAAGCATGTTGTTCATTTTGTTCTTTTGAAGATCTCTTCGTGGCAATGCGCCTTTTGTGAAATGTGTTTTAGTAGACTTATGCTTCGAAATTTGCATGCAAAACTGAAATTGCACTTATTCCAGAGGACTATCATTCTAGCCAATTCGTCATGATGGATCAGTCTCAAGCAAAAGCGTTTGGCCCATAAGTCAAAGGATCTACAAATCAAAAAGAAAATGACTATAATGATACGTTTAGATTGTACATTCGGATCTGCATGGCTCGAAACAGACACAAGTCTAGGACTGCAAAAGCAATGTCGCTACTGGCAGGCAGCAAGCGGGCTTACAAAGAAGGGAAGTTCTGCACCTTCTTGACGACCTTGGAGTTTGGCGCGTTGGACTTCTTGCCCTTGTAACCAGGCTTTCTGTCGCTGAACTTGGGGGTCTCGTCGGCGAAAACGGCGCTGAAGTCCAAGAACTTCTTCTCCTTAGGAGCCTTCTGCTTGCTCTTCTTGGTGGCAGAAGGGGCAACGTAGCTAGCCTGCTCCTTCTCAATCTTCTCGGCGGCGGTCCACTTGGCCTCGGCACCCTCGTTGGCCTTTCTGACAACTCTAGCGCCGCCCAAGGCAGCCTCCTTCTCGCGCAACTCGGCCAAGTAGTCCTGCAAGGACTTGGCAGCTGGACCAGCTGGGTTCTCCTCGGCCTCGGCGGTGAGCTCGGCAACAGCATCGGCCTCAGCGCTGGCCTCATCCTCCAACTCCTTCTTGTCGTTACCCCAGGCCTGCTTCACCTTCTTCTTCGAGTCGGTCTTGCCGGATCTCGAGTGACGGTCGAATGGCTTCTTGGAGTGCTTCGATGGCGTGGCGGCAGGACCAGGCGCGCTCTTGTTGTTGGTCTTGTTCTTCAACGCGGCTTCGTTACCGGTTGGGGCCTTCTTGTTCTTTCTGGCCTTGGCTGGGTCAGCGGATGGTGGGGGCACATCGGCCTTCTTCGACGAGGTCGTGGCCTTCACGATCTCCTTAGGCAAGGAGGCTGGCACGGAGTCGTCTTCGACGTCGTTGCCCAACAAAGCAAATAAGTTCTGAACGGTTAGTATTGAACGACAGGCGTCGGTGCAGTTTGAGAAAGCTGATGGCTGCCCTGCGGTTTTTACGAGAAGGCAATGATAATATCTCGGGTTTCGCAAACTCTTTGAGCTCACATGCGTCGATTAACATTGTGTTCACTCCTAATTTATGTTGGTGCTAACGGGTACAAGATATTCTGGCTTGAGCTCGGAAAACCAGTTGCTGATACTTTCGAAAATCACCGAGTTTTTCTTGAAGTAACTTGAAGCCCTTCCAAGTCACAACAGAGCCCTGTATTTGTGATCAAGTCAGAGCCAGTGGATAATTTTTGGTCTGCACTCGTATACGATTCACGTTCTGTCTCACCCCACAAGCTTCAGAAATGGACGACGTTTGAGGACACAGAGTCATGCGCCGGAGTTTTCTTCAATTGCAATAATGCAGACTTCACTCATGTGGCATTGGAAACACATACCTTGTTTTCGAAAGACATGTTGTCAGATCGGGATAGTCTGGAGAAAAAGAGGGTCTACGTCCAAAAAAATTTTCAGCAATTTTTTGCGTAGTCTGAGCGTTTCCTCACCAACAATTGTAGTGTGACGTTGTTTGGTGTACGGATGCGCACCCAAAATCGGTCCCAGGAACGGCAGGGCTGCGGGCAATTATTAGCATCACAGGTCTAGCTTTTACATCGTGCTACGTATAACAGGGCACGGGCTGCACTTGCAAAAATATCCAGCTGGGCACATGAACGGGTGAAAAGCTTTGTTTCGATTGAGATCTACAAATACTTTACAATATACCATATCCGGCTATATGCTTTGCGCGTTCAGTTGATATTGAGGATCCTTGCTTGCATTCAAGTGATTCTCGTGCGCTCGCTTGCGTCCGTCAGGCTACAAGCCCGGGATTCTGATTGCCAGTACGTCTCGCAATGGCTGCGAAGCCAAAATTGAACACTCACAGTCCTACTATTACTTCACAAACACGTCCCCCACTCTTGCCATAAAATTCTGGAGCGCCTTGCGCAAGTCGGCGTCTATGCTGCGGTCAAATAAGCCGAGCGTGAGTCTGTACAATTCCGGAGAGTGGCTGGCAAAATCTGCCTCGTCCATCTCCACAAACCCTTCAAAAATCCCGGTGATCACGGGTCTCCATGTAGCGATGCTTTTTTGCTGATTTGCATCGTCAAGATCGGTGAACCGATTCATGATAGTGTAGCATAATGGCACGACAGAGCCCATGATGGCTTCCTTGCTTGAGGAGCTCGTAGCCTTTCGGTCATCACAGTACAATTTAAACATGACATTCAAAAACACCGCTGCTGACATGCTTTCTTGCTTCAACAAGTTGGGAAGTCGTTCAATGACCCCTGCATTCCACAATCTCACTCGCAAGTCGTAGTCATCATTGAATTTTTTGGCAAAGTTGAAACTTCTGTAGAGGAACTTGCCCAAAGCCATTAGCTGATCATCGGGAATGGCTTCATAGAATTCCTCTTTGACCGATAACTCCAGTACTGTTTCGATCATCAACAACTGCAACACACATTTAACGACAATGTTGGACTTTTTGCTCGTGCCATCCATGGGGTTCTCTGCAAAAGATTTGTCCAAATTGCTGATATCCAAAGAGTCGACATCCGAATTTTCCTCTTCTCGCAAGGGGTCCAACAAAAACAATTCCTTGGCTGTTGTGAGACTAAACAAGGGTTCAAAAGTCTCAATTACTAAGTCCCAGTGCTCTTTGTCAAACTTGCTGCTATTTTGAAGCAAGAATTCTTCAAAACAGGTTTTTCCCGTTCTAGCAATAGTGTCGTTTTCCTGGCAGATGCAGTTCACCAAAAGGCCAAGTAAATCTTGTAATCTTGGGGTGAGCGCCTCGAAGTAGTGTGAGAATAATGAAATCATACCGTTTAAAGCTTGGATGAAGGTTGTGGACACCCAAAAGGACATTTTATCATTTTCTGAGATGCCGTAATGAGCTTTTTCTTCGTCATAACGCAAGTTCCACGGACCTTCGATGACACCAAATATAGGCGCCAATAGCTTTTGATAGATCAGGTCCCAAAAATCTGTTTCAAAATGACTCCCATATTTGAGAAGAACATCGAAAAAGTGCGTCAACGTGCGTGAACGCACCTCAAGCTCTTCGCCACTCATTATGATATCATGAAAGCCATACAAAAGAGGAAACCAAAGCTTCGTGAGATTTTCATATTTTTTGCTTGAACCATGTCTCGCAGCTGATATGGTCTCTTTGGTGCCGATTTCTATCAGTGTTTTAGCCACACGAACGATCAATCTAGACAAGACCTCCAATGACAAAAGACCGACTTTCTGCAATTTTTCGTTTTTCGCGAACTCTGTAAAACAAGAGACCAAGTCTGCGAACGAATCTTGCCTGATCACCTCTTCGCTAAACTCCTTGTTGATGGTGAAGGCCAATTTATAGGCCTTGGTGACAAGGCTCTCCACTTTTTCTCCTGCTGCCACTGTCAACACCTCAAAAATTGTTTTCCAACCTGATTTGATGCAAGTCGCTTTGGCCAACACCATATTATTGATGCATTCAAGAACCATGTCTTTCACCTCTAATGACCTGTTGTGCACGATGATGTGTTGGAACGGCTTCAAAAACTCTTTTTGAAACTTGAAGTGGGCTAACTCCTCAATCTCCATGAACCGCATAGAAAGTTGCCTCAAAGAGTCCAACGCAAAAAAGTCAACGGCAAGGTTTGAATTGCACCCCACCTTAATAAAGACATCACCCAAAGTAACCCACAATTGAGACCATTCCAAACGGATTCTGCTCATGTTATAGTAGCAAATGTCGACCACCTTTTGCAAAGAGAACATTCTGGGGTTGGATGATTGTCCAGAGGATTCAATTTCTTCTGTCGCAACCTGACTTAAGGCCTCCACAAAATGTCTGATCGACTCGCCCGATAACTCAGAGCTGTTCGTGAATACTTTGTCGATTGCAACACTCAAATCTGTTCTACCGAGAAGCTGTGCAGCCTCTGGAGAAAGTTGCTGATTATGGTATTTGATCGACGCTGACTGTGATGCAGAAGTCTCTTTTGTAAACAGGCTGAAAAAGCCAGATGGTGTTGAAGAGTTGCTTTCAAAGGAGTTTCTGTTCACTAATCTGGCTGATGTCACGTCAGGAATCGAGTCACCATCAATGCCTTTAGCGATCAATTGAAGCCTTTCAAGTTGCGAGATCGATGTCAACACTTCTATCCAGGATTTTTGGAGAAAGTTGCCCTCGCTTACAGCAATCTCTAACATGACATGCATGGCATCCACATTCTTCGCCTTGATGTCTTCGATGTTGCTCAAGTTTTGAAATTGAACCAACGCACCAATGAATGATTTCTTGGCGTATGGTAAATCGAACATGCAAGAGATTTTAATGGAGAGTTTGATCCCCTCTAAACATACCCTGATGACTCCAGCTTCATCATATTCCTTGAACAGACCAGTCAACCCTGCTAAGATTGACATCCATGTCGTGTCAAAGATAGATCTTACGTGCTGGACATTAGAGGCAGCGTAATAAACTTGACTCGGAGAGTCTTCTGAACGCATCTTTCTGCCCAAGTTTTTCACAAGTTTTTCCGTCTTTGTTGACATTTCCTTCGAAGCATGAATGTATGCCTCACGATTCGAGTCTCTCGTGCCAAAAAAGCCAGACTGGGTAGAAGAAACCAAAGCTTGATCACCAGCCAATAACGCAGCATGGTGCTCCGATTGCAACTTGATCTCGTTGTTCTGAATTTCAGAGTAAACCTGTTCTAGAAACTCTCTTGAAAGATCTTTCCCATCATCGATCCCTGAATTGTTCATGATGAAATTGTCCACCGTCATTCTGTTTTTCACTTGCCTAGAGTGTTGATCGGTGTTAAGCATGACAGTGGAGTAGGCCAAAATGTAGGCAGCGTCGGCGTTTGCAAAAACATTGGGGTTCCCGAGAACGTATCGCTCCGCAAATTTCAACATGAATCTGTCGATCTTTTGGCCCTCGCCAGGAAGTCTAAACAGCTGCAAGAATGTTCTCAATGACTCAACAAATGAGTTTTCCTCAAAGTTCATCTGGTCAACAAACGCATGCATGATGGCGATGTTCTTTTCACTTCCCTCTCCTAGGTAATCCCCTAGAGCAGCCTTGTCCAACGTGTCCGTGTTCAACAAAAACAAAGCTATATCCTCCGGCGTATCAGACTTGATGAATCCCTTGTCGATAAAATATGCAATGCCCTTCTTTGGTTTTTGACTGAATTGCTTTGCGCCCTCGACCAACGCACGCTTCCTTTGTTTTTGCGTTTCAAATTGATCCGGATCGTCTGCTTCTACCTCAGCGACAGAGTGCTGGTGCCCCGCAAACGACGAGTTACGAGAGTTGTTGCGGGTCGGCATGGGCGATGCAGATGAAGCCCGTTTTGGTAATGGAATTCTCAAGTTTTGGGTCGACAGAAATCCCTTTTGAGCCCATGAGTAAAGTGATCTCAAGAACGCGACAACGCTATTCAAGGAAGCTATCTTCATGCAGTATTCTAATGGAAATAAATTGTAGATATCTGGCTCAGGAGGCTTCGAAGACATGGTTGTCGTAGTCAAGTTGTCAATTTTGCTCACGTCGTAGAGAGAAATACCAGCGCCCTTGTTCTCCTGATAAGCTGCCTTTTGAGCCACTGAAACCTCAACTCTTAGCAACGAGAGTCGAGTCAAGTAGTCAACGATCCTTTCACAGATATTCGGCTGAGAACTGTCACAATCATAGTTGAGGTAAAATTCAATTACACATCTCGAGTCGTTGCATAGACGCTCAATCACCGAAAGCAAGTACCGTTTTTGGTGCGGCGTAGATGTCTTCATCTCTGCGACGGGAAAATATATTTGCTCCCACAATACAGGAATTTCCATCTTGAAATCTGACCTCAAGTTTGAGATCAAAAGCCAGAAGGTTTCAAGAGTCAACTCAAAGACTGGCGCCAACGGTGAGGCGGCGTTTCTGATGAGCGCTTGGCACAAATAGGAACGCACTGCATCAATCAAACGCGTCCGGTCGTCAGACCCAGACGAAAGGATCACGACATCTCTGCTCAAGAAGATGTCAATATTATTCCGCAAAATCGTGTGGATTATGTGTAACGACAAGAGTTTCAGTCGCACGGAATGCAGACGCATATCGATGTTGTCTGTTTCGAAGTCCTTCACCGAAAGCTTGCACATGGCGCGGAAGATCAAGAACGCGTCTTTCACCACAAGATCCTCGTCCTTTTCCGATGCGCGATTTGCTTCGCTCACACGTGCATGGTCCGCAGAATCACCGCTCAAGTTCTGCAACTTCTCGAGAGTCATTTTGCCGGTTTTCTCGGGAACTTCGACTCGGAGATTAACCTCCGAGCTTGAGCGCGACTCACGCGTTGCACTCATGGCCTCGGCCACCCTCTGGAAGATCGTTGAGATCACCTGCGTCAACGTTCCTTGCGCCACTGCCTGGTTGCGCGGAGTTAACGAGAAGATAAACACGTTGTATATCAGTCTTACCGCCTTCAAAAGCGACGCACCATGAGTCGGCATGAGAATCACACTATGAATAAGCGCGCGGACGACTTGCAACTCAAGGTCCGGATCGGTGCCCTCGCCGTCGAGGCACGACGCAATCACATCAACGGAAGCGTCGGTTAGCTGTGTGCGGTCATCTTCGTCGTCAAACAGAGCGTAGTCAAAAAGCTTGGCGAATAAGTCCACCGCCTTTAGTTTTAACTCGATACTCGACGTCTCGCATGCCAACTTCAACGAATCAAATAGCACGTGTGGGTTGCGCGAGGCCATATTGTCGAGCGACTCGATCGCCTTCTGCGTCGCTGTTTTCAACGCGTCATTTTTTTGCAGCTCTTTGCTTTGCAAGATCGCCTCAAATGTCTTTTTGAAAATCGCCGTGTTGTCGACCTTCGCGTTGGAGGACCTGCAAAGTGACGTCGTTCTTCTTGGGCTTGAACCACTTGAGGGCGCCAAGCTCTGGGGTTCCCGTAAGTGTTTGTTCGCTGTGGCTGTCTCCTTCAGCGGCACATCCGGCTTTGACGTATCTGAGGTCTTCAAATCGTCCTCTATGGTGACAATTGGTGTGCTTTCAGGGGCCGTGTTTTCGATCACGTGATCCCCGTTCGGCTTGGGCGGTACATCGGGGGTTTCCCCTTCAATTCCTGTGCTTTCGGGATCAGTCTTCTTTGAGGAACTCGGTTCAGTAAAGACTCCTTCCTGTGCTACTTGCTCTGCTTCGATCGTCTTGTTTTCTGCCTCATCTTTATCAGAGACTTCGACGGCGTCGTTTACAGCAGTTTCGACTTCGTTCTGGGCCTCAATTTCTGTTTCGCCGGCTGGAACTTCGCTGGGTATCTTATCTTTTGCAATTGTACGAACTGTGGCCTCCTTGTCGCTCGTTTCTGGCCCACTGTTGGCCTTCTCTACGTTGACGCTCCCTGAACCGTTCTCAGCGGCCAAATCCCCGGTATTTTGATCGCTTTTTTCGGGTTTTTCATCATCAATGCTAGCAGCGGTCTTATCTAAGCCGATATCACCCTCTTTGGAAATCGCAAGTTGCCCTTTCGGCAGCGACACGTCCTCGCTGGCTCGCCTCTCGCTCATTCTGGGGAAAAATCACTCAAATCTGGCCTTTTGAAAGATCTGAAAAGCACAAACTGATGTTTTAGTCAGGTGTAATGTGTCACTACTATCAGACACTGCGCTCAAATTCCAAGTCTCGTTTAAGTGTGGTGATTGGCTACCAACGGCTTTTTTCGGTTCAGACTTGCTCGCCTCGAAACCCGCATTGTTACCCGTGGTATCAACAATACTGAGGTCACGTGTGCAATGTCACATGACCAATATCTTACTATGCAAAGTCAAAGGTGGTTTTCACCATCCAGTTGATCCTCCTGCTTTGAAATAGCAGTAAGGTAAAAATGCCCAAATATATGATATTTAATCTTTTCGGACTTTCTTGAATTCAGTATTTTCTGCTTTATTGAAAGGCCTTGTCTCATTTTTGCTCATTTACTGCTCGCATTCCGTGCGCGGCTCCGATATTATTCATCAATCAGCACTCAGAAAGCAAGGAATTAAGCTCACCGCACGAAAACGGAGTCTCGGCACAATTTCTTAGAAATGTGCAAACAAGCTCTACAGTTCTTCTTTCTTGTCTACCGAATATCTGCTCTTCCGATCATCCGAGCTAATGTGCCCGGCAGATCCTGATGCAGACGTAAAGTGATGGGAACAGCGGTCGTCATTCAGAGAAGAGTTTCGGATATTATCTTGTGGTACTCAACAAATCTACTTTTGCCTGTTACCTACGACCGAGGATTACTGAAAACTTAATTTAGTCCATTCCTAAAGTATTGAATGTAAACACTAGCTAACAACGGAAGAGCGATCACTGAAACTCGCTCAAGGCGACAGCTGTGGCCTGGAAGTCGTCGTGAGAGATGGACACATTGACTTTCTTGACACCGGCCTTAGCGGCCGCCTCAGCAGCGGAGCCACTCAAAGACACAGTGGGGGCACCATTGGCATCACGCAAAATCTCGATCTCCTTTAAAGGAGCACCAGCACCCTTGGACTTCACGCCCAAGGCCTTGAAGACAGCCTCCTTGGCAGACCAAGTGCCCGTGAAGGACGCTGGTGGGAAAGCAGACTTCGAAGCGTATTCGACCTCAGCAGAAGTGAAGTTTCTTTCAATGAATGTCTCGTTTTCCAAGTTTAAAGCGGAAATAACCTCGACGTCCACACCGACACCCTTGGAGCTCTTGTTCAAACCAGCCAAAGCCTTAGATGTGGCATCGGCAACACTCGACACGTAGCTCTTGTCTGACTGAACACCCTTCTTGCTGAAGACCAAGCCAGTCTTGCTCTCCTCGACACGAGCCAATGGGTCCAAGTAAACAGGCTGCTCCAACTCGTCAGCGTATGGTGGCTTGTCCTTGGCAACGAACATGGAGTTTCTAGTAATAGCGTTATGCATGTATCTGTAGGCTCTCTTGTTTCTGGAAGTGACTCTGGATGCATAGTCCTCGTAAGTGTTCTTGTCCAAACAAGCAAATACGTAGTCTGGGTGAACAACGACAGCCTGGGCACCCTTCTGGCCGAAACCAAAGGAAGTAATCGACACAGCCTTGATACCGTCCGTCTGGATGGATCTCGATGGGTACAAGACGTGTTCGAAGTCTTCCATGACCTTGTCAACGTTATCAGCATTTCTGTTGCCTGGAACGAGACCACTGTTCAAGATCTGAATGGCACCATTCAACATCCAGGCACCAGCAGCACCCTTAGGGTGACCAGTCAAATACTTCTGGAACACACCGTAGACAGGGTTGCCCTCAGATCTACCCAAGTGCTTCAACATAGCATTGATGGTAGCTGACTCATTCTTGTCATTGGCCTTCGTCGAGGTACCATGGAAAGAAGCAACTCCCAAATCGTCGATCGTCAAGCCGTATGTGGCCAAGGCTCCTCTCAACGGAGCAATTCTTGGATCACTCTTGTAAAAGTTGTTACCCCACTGCTTCTTAGCATCGGCAACTTGCTTGCTAGCCTCTCTGTGAATCTCTTCAGTTCTCTCACGCAAGAAGTCGCTAATGGAGAATTCAGCACCATACTCTTCTTTAGCAAGCTCGGCTTCTTCGGACAAGTAGTCGATCTCAGATTCCTCCCAGCTGGCAATTTGCTCCAATCTCTTCTTCAATTGTCTAGCTCTGTACTTGATGTTCAACATAGAGGATGGGTACTTCAAGTCACCGTGATGCTCACGAGCAGTGGTCAAAATACCCTTACCTGGAGCTGGAACGGATCTACCAATTTTGTCTGTGGCAGTAGCTGTCATAGCCAAAACAGCATAGATTGGGACACCCATTTTCACAGCCAAGTCGGCAGTCATAATAAGCTGGATACCAGAACCCTGAGCCTCCATGAAACCATTTCTGGTGGTAGTGGCAGGTCTGGACATCTCCGATGGGGTTCTGCCATGGGCAAACTCATCAATGGCATTGGAAGTGGCATTCATGTTGGCGAACTCATAAGATCCCTCTTCCTGGAAGTCATCGTAACCACCAACAATACAAATTTTTGCCTTGTTCTGGAGAATAGTCTCGATACCTGTGTCAACAGACTCGACTGCAGTTGCACAAGCTCCGACAGGGGTCTTGATAGGTCCGGAAGAAGACAACAACAACATATTGACCCAAGCGGACATAGTGTTGATGAAAGACTCCTGCAAAATGTCGTTCTGCACAGGCTTGTCAGAGTATCTGTCCTTAAACATACCTCTCAAAGCAGACACACCACCCATACCAGACCCGGAACAGTTACCCACCTCGGATACGTGCACGTACTTGTAAAACTCATAAGGGTCGGTGATACCGGCAGACAACAAAGCTTCGACGGTCGAGACCAACACAAACAAAGTGATTGGATCAACTTGAGAGATAGTGTCATCTGAAATACCGTAGGTTTTGGCATTCCAACCAGTTGGGATCTGGCCGGCAACCAACCTGTCGAACTTCAAGGCCTTAGGAATAAGTAAAGTGGCACCCTTCAAAACTTTCACAGTGTACTCGCCAGAGTCTTCAATCTCAAAGATCTCAACCTTGTCACCATGTTGGTGCTTGTACTGTTCGGCGGTCTCTTTAGAAGCCTCAAAAGGCTCCAAGTCGTGTTGGATGACAACTTCCTGGATCATTTGCTTCTTCTTGGGGTCATAGCCATCAAACAACTCAGGCTCAATGAGACGAATACCAGTATGCTCCAAAATCTCCTCCTCGTATTTGGCCTTGATATCCTTGTCCTCAACAGGCTGTTGAGTCTTTGCATCCACCCAACCAACGTAGGTCTTGCCTTTAATCTTACCATTGAAGTACTTGATCAAGCCCATGATCCAGGCCATCTCAATGCAACCCTCCAACGAGAATTCACCTGTAGCCTCCATTTCCCATCTTGTTCTGGCATTACCCCATGGGCCGACCTCAGCGAACCCAGTGACAACAATGACGGAGCTCAAGTCCAACATTCCCTCCAAGTCTGGGGAAACCAGTTTGATTTCCTCATAAGACTTCATGCCTGGGAAAGCAAAGGTCATGTTGGCTCTTGGCTGCACAGTAGCTTTAGTGTAGTTAGCATCCACACCCTCACCGTTTATAACCTTTTGCTCAATGCTCGATTCAATGGACACGGCTCTTCTGATGTCAGAGTTCTCGATCAAGTCAGTTCTCAACTTAGTTGTGAACTCCTTCAAGTTCTCGATGAATTGCAAGCCACCATTCAAGTCAGCCATGACAGGCTCTTCCTGGCACAAGTTCACGATAGCTGGAGTCAACAAACCCAAAATGTTGAAAGCCATCTCTTTCTGAGAGAAGGTTCTAACGCCGACCTTCTCAATACCTTCGGCAATGATATTGTTAGCGCTCATCAAGCCGGTACCTCTTGTCCAGCCGATGATCGCACCACAGATGGTCAACTTAGTGCTCCAGTCCTCGGAATACCATCTGTTGAACAATGTCTCCAAAGAAATCTTAGATTCCGAGTACAAACCGTCGAAACCAAAAGTACCATGGTTAGGAGAAAGCGGTAAGATAACCTGCGCTGGTCTGGTGTCAGTGACCTTCTTAGCCTTGACAGCACCCAACAATCTCAACAAGTTAGTCAACATAATTCTGTGAGCCAACTCAGACTTGGAGTCGATATTGTCCAAGCCGTTACCATTCTCGGGAATAGCAGCAAATGGAATAATGGCATCCAAGTCCCAGCCCAAGCCGTCCTTGGTATCGTAGATGTAGTCAACCAAGGCCTCGACATCCGACTTCGAACCTTGATTGAATGGAACGACGATCAAGGTCGAGCCAGTAGCACCGTATCTGGAATACATTGCCTGGTAGTACTCAGTAACCTTCTTCGAAAAACGAGACGTAGTGACGATGACTTTAGCGCCACCGGAAATCAAGCCTTGCAAGATCTCTGCACCAATCGAGCCGGCACCTGCACCAGTCACTAAGACATACTTGTCCTTGAAGGTCACACCGTTGACGGCGCCGCTCTCCAAGCCATCCAAGTAGATCGAGGACAACTTCTGGTCGTATTCCCAACCATGACGGGTCTTTCTTTGAAGATTCAAGAAAGGGATCGTTTGAGGAGGAATGGTAGACGACACGGGCTGCAGAATAGAGGTCTTGTCGGGTAAGGATGCAATTTCATCGTCGGAAGACGTGTTTTCGTCCAATTCGCTGGGAGTGGTAGAGCCTGTGTGGGCCAGCAAAGCGTCTTTGGTTGCCCGATCGGTAGCAATCTCTTTGTTATTCTCCATGTAGTTCACCAACAGGCTGTACAACTGGTCGAGCTCAAGCTTAGTGTTCTTGGAAACGGAAGATTGCTTCGAGATCGCCTGGTAAACTCTGGCCAAGTCCTCTTGAATAGTAGGCTGCACCTGCTTGGTCATGGAGCCACCCTGTGCCATCTCGTAGACGTACTGCTCAAATTTACGAACAGATTCCTTGTTGGCTTCCTCGTAGACAATATTTCCCTTGGCATCAACGGTCGTCTTGGGGCCGGTAATTCTCGAGACATCCTTGTAGACTGGGTCGACATCCAAGACCTGCTTACAGTTGTCAATCAACTGTTGTCCCAACTTTTGCGCCAACTGGTAGGTCTCGCCCTTGTAACCAGGAGTGTGATCTATGTGGTACTGCATAAACTTGATCAACAGCGGCGAGGCACGGTTCATAATTTGGATGCACTGGTTGATGGTCTCGCGATCAATCGAACTCAACTTACCAAAAATAATGTCGAAGTACATCAGCAACACATCTTGACGCGCCCAGTTCCAGTAGGAGTCGTACTGTCTGGCCTTCAACTTAGAGAAAATTGGTTTGATTCCCTTTGCATAGAACTCACCATGCTCGGATTCCCACAAGTCAAGTTCCTTTTGCAACACAGCGGAGGCCTCCTTCTCCTTGATGAAAGATTTAGCTCCCTTAGTTAAGTCGACTTGCAAGTAGCGGGCCAAAGTCTCAAGCTGCTGCTTCGCCAAGTTCTTGTTCTCGGCGGTAAGCGCGTCCAAAGCAGCGCTGTCTATAACAGCACCGCCAGCACCAGCGCCGCCGGCGCCAGCAGAAGCAGACGCCAACGAGATGCCGGCAGAAGCAGCGTACTTCTGAGCCATGGTGTCCAAGAACTCCTTGGCGTCACCCTCCGAGCCCAAACGGGCTGCTGGCTCGTTCACCAAAGCCGTAAGCAACACAGAGTCCTGTCTGCCAGGACCCAAGCCAAACCTTGACTCCAAGTACTTTCTTGCAACGGTGATGGAAAATCCACCGGGCATCTTCGAGGACATCAAGCGGCCAACGAGGGAAGAAGAGGTCTTTCCCATCTGGCCATTGAATGAGTCCTGGAACAGCTCAGCCAATTCCTCCAAGGGAGTGTCCTCGGGCTTGTCTGGAGTCGAGCCGAACTCCTTACCCAAGTCACCCAAGATCTCATTTTGAACAGTCGACTTACCATTGACCAAGTCCTTGATTGCTTTGGTCATAGGCACGGCGTCCAAGGACTTCTTTAACTTATGGGCCACCAACACGTGAAGCACCAATTTGGCTTGGACCGGTTCGTCGGAAACGGCGGCGGCAGGCGCAGATGGGGCAGCAGCAGGGGCGGCAGGGGCGGCAGCAGGGGCAGGGGCACTGGCGGCAGCAGGGGCAGGGGCACTGGCGGCAGCAGGGGCAGCTGGTGCGGCTGGTGCAGGAGCCTCCTTCGCGGCAGCGGCAGCCTCCAACTCAGCTGGCTCAGGGGTGTAGTAAATCTCTTTAGCGTCCTTGGCGTAGCACAAAACCTGGCGCTGCAAAGACAACGCGGCATCGTAAGATTCGTACTTAGCCTTGATGGTTCTCAGCGCCATACCCGCCAAGGTAGGGGAAGGACCAATCTCCACCACTCTCTCGGTGTTGTGTTCCTTCAAAAACACGTCCTGGGTCTCTATCCATCTGACGGGAGACGCAAACTGGTATGCTAACAACTCTGTCAACAAAGTGTGAGAAAGCTCTTGCTCGATCTCGGGTCTCATTGTAGATAAGGGGGGAATCTGCTTTGGGCGAAACGGGGCTAACAAAAAACGGGTTTCTTATAAATAATCAAAGGAGTACCCTTAGACTTCGCGATTCTTGCTCTGGTAGAATTCCAATACAAGTTTTCAGGTGCAAACGGATGAACGCAGATGAAATTGGCTTGAAATATATAAGCGGAAACACGAATGGCTAGAAACAAGAAGTATATAAGTTGGCCAGCGGATACTCATCGTTGGGCGACGCGGCAGCTTGGGCCGCGGCGGTGTGCATATGACCGCGGTGGTGCACAAAATTTGGAAGTTGGGTGCAAATGTTGGGCGCGCCCTGTACACGCCCGCGAGTGTGGGAATCAGACGAGTTTTTGATGTGTTTTATTACGGTACCAATAAGAACTGGCCTGAGATTGGTGAGTGCATAAATAAATGTCAGTGTCTTGAGTATATTTAGCTCGAAAAGCATGTGATTTAAAGGTTGTTATTGTTCATGTGAATCATTCAAGCAATTCACTTGGATTTTTGAAGAAGGATACTTTGACTGGATTGGGCTTATTAAAAGAGGTGTCCGAGTATTGTTACAGTGGCTCCCGGAGTCCAGCTTAGTCTCAATTAAGTGCGAACTTTCTTTTTACATGATTGTCAATTGACTCTTTTTTGATTTTGATTTTTTTGGCCTACTTGACTCTGCCTTACTTTTTTTTGCTTTATGAAACAGGCATTAAGAGTAAAGTTTATTTGTGCAGTGACATGTACAGTATTGCAACCTTAATTTTTGCTCGAATGGCGGCAGTGCGGAAACATCTCTTGTTCTCTAAATCAGGATATGCTCATTCTACGCTTCCAACGCACAAAGATGATTAGTCTCTCATCCCCCACATTCTCATCCCCTGTTCATTGTGAACATCGGGTATGAAGTTAAATAAGGAATGTCATAAGTCAAACTGAAGCCAATTTTTGGAACTCAAACATTCAAACCTGTACTTGAATATCTACAC
>JAKTUB010000009.1:2524-17641 GCA_030556465.1 Metschnikowia picachoensis
CTAGGTTGTATGCAGTCCTAGTCGCACTAGGGTTTATCTTGAAGAGTTCTCACCAGTAATATTATAAGGAACTAGCGGTTATTTAGATAGAAGTCAATATACAATCAGTTAGACATCCCCCTGGTAACCGCTTACCGAGATCCCCAGACTATCCCTTGCACAAAAGTTTTCTTTTTCTACAAACTATACAACTTATATTTCAGTGTGACCAAAAGAAAAAAAAACGAAAAAGATTCGGTTTAGGTTTTCCTTTAGGAATGAGTCAGTACTTGGCTTGGGCTTTGTTGGCTTCTTACCCGTGTGCCTATTGTGTCGGGTGCATATTGCAATTGATCGGCTTTCCATAAATCGACCTGATAAGCTCGCTATCGACCTCTCCCCATAGTTCGAATGATCTTCCCGCTTATACAAGAGTCTACATGATCAATGATCTTCGTAAAATACACATAAAGTTCGATTTAAATGAGGTCAGCGGCTAAGCAGGAAGACCTAAGGCTTAGGAAAGTCAGGGGCTTCATTACTCAGTCCTATAATGTGATATATCTTTAAAAAAATACCTATGAATTGACTTCTTCCATCATATTTCGAGGAGAAATAAAGCTTCGCGTATTGTGTCATCCATATCAGACTTGGGAACGCCTGCGGACTTGTATTCTGAGCATAAAGCGACGCCTGTAAACAAAAGAATTTCCTATATTAGACGCGATCACGAATGCCGTGATTTTGTTTGCCTTTTTTTCAAACAAATGTTTGTGTTCTTGTGCATGTCGACTTGTCAAAATATGTATCAGGGTTGACAAAACTGGCGCAGCCCTGGGCTTTTGCAGCTGACATGAAGATCATCAACGTTAATGGAAAGAAGCGAATATTTTGTGATGAACTGTCTGTAGTATAGGCTTGAGAATGCGAAAACCGTATGGACTCGGACGAAGTTGTCTTTGAGACATTTAGGAGCCAAACATCAAATCATGTTTCAATGGTGTTGTATAAAATTTGTCTGCCTCCGTCTAATTATACCAGTTTCTTGCGTTTCAATTAGCGCTACTTGCTCAATGTCTCTATTTCCATTCATATTATCCATATTATCTACGAAATGAGATCGATCATGATTCATACCCAAAATTTAAGACGAAGCTCGCTAAAATCTACGCTACGCTATGTTACGCTACGCTTTCTTATCGTAACCATGTTTCAACTCTACGAAAGCGTAGAGTATAATTTTTTTCCTCTAATATACGCTAATAGCTACGCATGTGTAGCGTAGGCTGTTTAAGCAACTGTGCTGGAGAATACACTGCGACCCCCATTAACATACCTAAATACAGTAATCTGGGCAGGGAAGCAAACTTTGAATAAGCAGATCCTCTTTCCCTCCCTGATAATTCGTTGCTTTGAGTAAATTGCCTGAGTCGTAAACAATTCTAGATATATGGCATTGATGCATGTACATGTATGATAAATAATAATAAATGAGTAACGCACTAGAACCACTCACCTACCACGAAGTCACGGAACCATCTGGATGACTAGTGTCGTGAAGGGCAGGGTCCCATGCGGCGACCGGCACGGGAATCGAGCCCGAGTTCTCGTGTCGGTTTTCCTTTTGCCACTCTCTCCACCGCTTCATGGTGATGCTGGAGGAGTCGAAAATGCCTTCAGTGGCGGCGTGGTCGCCATTTTCGCCGCCGGTAACGGTTCTGGTTTCGCCCCAGGAGAAGTCATCGAACTTCCAGTACGCGTATGTCGGAAGAACAAAGTTCCAGATGGGCAATGCAATGAGGTAGATGAAGAAATAAACAACGTACTTCACCGAGGACACCGTAATGACAATCAACGCGCCCGGAAGACCAAAGATGATGCCCAAAAGCACCAAAGACAAAACAGGCGTGGGTTTCGAAATAATGGCGTACACAACCACGTAGATCGTGAACGAGATCGCCGCAGGCAACACCAACGTGCCCACCAATTCGATGAAAATCACAAACTGCATGGAGAAACAGAAAGTGCCACAGAGGTCACGCACGAGCACCAACTCCATCAAATTGTGTACGGTAGAGTTGATCCAGCGCCGACGCTGCGAGAGCAACACCTTGAAGTTAGCCGGTACGATTGTTTTACACGCGGCTTTCGGCACAAATATCTGTTTCCGCTTTGGGAACGTGCGCAACATGAGCGACGAGAGAAATCTGTCTTCACCCAAAAGCAACAAATTCTTCTTGTGCAAAGTATCAACCACATTGTCCGAGTACCGCTCAACAATGTCTGGATTGGCCAAAATCGGCACCCAGTAGCCGTCGTGGCCCTTTGGCGACTTGATTCTGTACATGGAGAAACATCCAGGTAAGCACGTGACACCGCCGAAAATCGACTCGAACGCCTTGGCCTGATGGTGCGAGATGTAGTACTCAAACACCTGGATCGCGGTAACCCACGACTGTGCCTTGTTGGCGATTTTGGTTTCGCCACAGAGCCCCATGATATCCGGGTCCCTTACCATTTCGGCGCACATGTGCGTCATACAATCTGGGTAAACCATAGTGTCTGCGTCAACCATCAATACAACCTCGTAAAACTCGGCCATAAGACCCGTGATGCGCCAAATCGACTCGAGCATCACGTACTCCAACGCGGTCATGCGCTCGTTGAACGTCACTTTCTGCAAAAATGACATGAGGATAATCTGCGAGTCACGCTTACCCCTGTTACCCGGCTTGGCGCTGCCGACCTCCTCTGGTGTGCCGCACTTGACAATCGTGATCATCGGCACGCGCTGCTGCTTCTCGGGTGGCACCGTGGCGTCATCATATTTGTAGAAACCTGCATAAACCTTGGCCATGTTGTGCCGCTTCAGGCCCTGCGCAACGGCCATATACGAAAACGCGCGCACGTCCTCAGGCGCCACGCAGAAATCGGTCATGAGATCCAAAGCAATTTCGGGCGTCAGCTTGTCGTTGCCCTGCCCCTTTATCAAGCCGTCACATACAAGGAGGATCAACTTGTGCAGGTTCGGGTAATCTGTAGTGGCCACCGAGTCCAACGTCGTGCGCAACCCGTCGTGGTCCTCCGAATATGCGGTGACCAAAGTTATGCAGTGGGCCAACGGATACCCGAACGGCTGGTACGATACCGGTGGTTGTGGGACCACATCCGGATGTATAATCTCGGCACCCAACCCGTTTTGCATCGTTCCAGAGTCGTCGAGCGGCTCGAACGGGTTGAGCGTCGACGTTGGCCGTGCCAACATGTCCATGGAAGAGTGTCTACTATGGTAAAGTGCCAGGCGCGATTTCCCCGAGCGCAGTTTTTTCTGACGCGCTAACTGCACCGCCTGAGTGCCCATAGTGGTGAGTTTCGCTTTGCCAGTGGTCAAGTCGTTCCATGATTCACTGCCTGCATCCTCGTCTGGCATCGTGAGGTTCTGGTTCTTGAAGAAAACACTCTGTCGGTTAGTTTTCTGGGTACGGTAATTCGGGCGGTTTTTCGCCGGGACCGTGGAAATCGGCGCCTGAGCGGTTGGGTTGTCAACCCAGTGCTCGATTTCACGCTCACGCTGTACCATGGATTTCTGGCCAGCTAATTTCGCACCCTGTTTGACGGAAACGACCCAGCGGAAGTAACACGCCATGAGGAACTTGGCAACCACAACGGACAAGATGAATATGAGCGACACAATAAGTACCACTCTCAGCGCGATGCAGCCGATGGTCTCAGAATCGATCACGCCCACCTTCACGATTTCGGTTAAACATTTAGCCGCGCGCCGGTCTGCCGCCGTCAGCAACACCATCAGCACGTCGTGACCCTTGAACAGCGCGTCGTCACGCAACCGGTCAAAGAGGTCCGGGTACGTCACATCGGCGCTCAGGATCCAGTTCACGAGATCAAGATCCAACACGTTTCCGGAATAAACAACCAAGTTGCGCAGGCTGTTCTTGATGTCGTTCCAAGTGAAGTAGACGTCGCCGTTAGCACCTAAAGAGTAGTAGGATTTCCGCGCAAGCGACGATGTGTGGCACGCCCACCCATTATAGTACACCTCTGACCGGTTGACCTCGGATGTGCCATACTGATTGAAGAGCCGGCACGGCATATACCACGCCAAATCTGTGCCTTCAAAAGGAATATTACAGTTTTCGCGCGGAAGTATCAAATCCTTACAGTTGCCGTTCACGTTCTGGAACAAGAACGACGCGTCCATGCCGCCGGCATTCACGGGCGGATACAACACATTCAGTAATGCCGGAATGCCCGCCGCAGGCGGGTGCTGCGAGCTAGTCAAGTCATATGCACGCCCGTTGATGATGAGGTAGCCAGTACTCACATTGCCATTTCTCAACTTGATGTTTCCGGTGGGACATACCGTACGCGTGAAACCAAACGATATGTATGCAACAAACGCACCTATATATAGGATGCAGCTAATAAGGGCGATTTTTTCGCGCCACGCAAATTGCCGGGACTTGCCCTTGATGCCAAAGAGAGTCAAAAGCGGGGCAGGCGCCCAGAACGTGATCACGTACGCGTACACCTTCCAGAAGTAGATGTCGTGCTTTTGAGTTGGTCGGGTCGCCGGAACCTGCAGGGGCACGGGGTTTGCCGGGATCTCATCGTTGAGCCCAAACACCTCTTTGCCGCGGTGCAGCGGTGCCGACGCCATGTTCATCAACGGGATCCCCTCGTCCTCGCCGAATGTGCGCTCAATCTCCGCAGGCTCTTCGTCAATTACTGGATCGAGCCCACTTGGCAGCTGGATTTTTAGGTGCCCTGCCTCCTGCGATGCCACCTGTGTATAGTGGTAACGGGGGTGGTTTCGATCTAGCCGCTGTCTCTCCGGCCGCACAAGTGACCGCTTGCGTCCAACGTCGCCAGACTCGTGGTCAAACTCTTGGTAAGACATGATGAATTGTGAGGGTTTTTATAGAACCTATGAACGGTCGTGTGTGTAGTATGCAGCTGATCGGTTGATCGCAAAATTTGCCGAGCTTTGACTCAACGTCACAGTGAATCGGCGTCAATGCAAGGGTAGTGCGATGTGTGGCCACAACCCTCAAGAGGCTCTGCGTTTCAAATGCAAGTGTCGGGGTTTGTCGGGGTTTGTCGGGGTTTGTCGGGGTTTGCCAACGTCTGGAATGCCGGATCAAACACCGAAATTCGCTGTGAACAAAAGCCGAAACACAAAAAGAGTCTCGATCGAAATGCGATGTGGAATCAGGCTCTTATGGATTTTGCCTGAAAATAGTGCTGATACAAGTAAGGAAGAAGACTGCTGGGAAAAGTCAAAACCAAACTAAATATAAACTTTCGAGCATACGAGAAATCGCAGAGGAGAGTGTTTTTTTCGCCATGGGGCCCGCCATACTGATCTCTGCTTATATGCACTCTGTGTTGTACATGCGCCCGCCCGCCCAGAGACCAATCGCCGCCTTGTGGACCAAATTGCGAGCGCGCGCACCGCAGCAGCATGTTATGATTTTCTATTTTCAGAAAATCCTGGGTGAAACGCGATGTGATGTGATCCAGGCACGAGTTATTTTTAAGTTGCAAATGACGTCAAAAACCACCTCTGCTTTCTTCAAACCATTGTTTTTTGGCATTTTCCGCAGATCACTATAATGACCTCACTCGATGAATTTTACTGGAATGAAGTCATGACGAGAAAAAGGGGCTAGTCATTCAACCCACAGAAAGTATGTGTAATACCAAGAAAGAGAATTACTGGCCAGATTCTCGATTGGTATGGTTTTCACTTGCTTAATCAAATTTTTATGTGATTATTCTGAAATTGAGGAGAATAAGCGAGACTCACTTATCCTGGAAAGAAAGTAAAAAAAAAGTTTCTCCCCGTTCGTAGGCCGAAAGCGCATGCATTTGAACGCTTTTTGCCAGTGTTGATACACTAATACATAGGCCAAGAAATCGTCTCCTCCGTGCCGAACTACATGTGTCAAAGTTTTGGCATTTGGAAAGGAAAAAGAAAAACATTGCAAATCGTTCGGTATTGAATCTTGAGGACTTAGTTTACATGAAACATGAGAGATGATGAGAAAGACATACGCGTTGACTCCTTGGACGAGCACCATCGTAATCAGTAATGATTGTGTTAGGAAAAACAGCCGAGACAGCGCTTGAGATTTTCGATAGCTTATTTGAGAAAACTTCATATTCAAAGATTTCGTAATGAAGGATAATTCGCATATTTGACAAGCTCTGTGAGTGAAGAGTTCTGTCATAAGTAAGTCCAGGTGGCTTAGTTTGTTTCAGGCAAGATTTACACCTTTGTATGAATTTGAAACAAGAGCCAAAGCAGTATTGTAGATTCTTTCGTTTGCTGATGTCGAAGATGAAAGGATCATTTTCATGAAGAACTTGCCCACAAATAAACCAACTTGATTCTTCGGCAAGGGTTCCACAGCAGAATCCACTCTTATTTCATGAAAATTCTCTACTCTTGTCCTTTCCAGTCGTCAATGTGCACCTCATGAGCAGCTCTTATTGTAGTAGGTTTTGACTCGATTGCCTGAAGAAAGAAGCACGAAATTTGTCAAAGAAACCGATGATATCGACTTTCCTCGACGAAACAAATAACGAAATACTCTTCTGTATGCACTGAATTTATCGCATGATCGCAAAATGAAAGATATTCTGGATCGCTTCATCCATGCCTTGAATTTTGTCAGCATACACAACACTTTGCGTCAAAAGCCTCAAAAGGCCGTGCATCTGCTCCGGTTCTAGATAGCGCCCGATTTTCAGAATATCATGCAAGATTGTCAAAAGCTCATCCTCTTGGATTTTCGGTAAAGGCCTTTTTCCCGAGAGTCTCGCGTCTGCAATGAACCTGCGAATGGAGAAAGCTGCCCTGGTGGCCACAAATCCTCTTGCATAGGTGGCACTCGGTTCATTCTGGCCGGCTATGTTGAACAACTCCTCTAAACACTTCATGCGCATGGACCTGTTGCCTTCGACTTCCACAGGCGAAGTTGTACCAAAAGTGTCCTCGAACGTGTAGTTTGTCAAGGCTTCAAAATCGTCGTCGCCGCCCAACAATTCGTGCTCAGCATGGTTTGCTTTGTAAAGAAAAGAATTCAAAAATATCTTTTGCAAGAAAGCCCTTACCAACTCGGCTTGGCCCGACTCATAAAATACTGGCAAGATGAGTTTTGAGAGTTTCTCATATTGCTTCACGTTCGCTTCATCGTCAGTTTCGTCCTCAAAAAGAACAGTGATGCATTCAAGAATACATCCCCAAAGCCTTGTATCGCTCTTGATTTCATCGATATTGTCACGGATAAGCCTAGCGACAACCTGCAGAAGCAAATCATTGCACCTTTTCCAAAGTGGAACTGTCAGCTCGGAGCTTACACCTGGCGCCTTGTGGCGCACGATATCCAACAAATCACCCACGATGCGATAAAACCTTTCTTCTTTGAATAGGCAATTTAAGTTTTCCAACGCAAGAAGTTGGGTGCAAACAGAGTCAAATGCAGATTGTGCCACGGCGATAAAAGTGGGGATTCTCAACCGACCCTCAAATTTGCTCTTCAACTTCGCCTTGATCCGGTTTCTCACTTCGTATGGATAAGCTGCGATCTGGGAAAGCTGCTGGATTACAGCGGCCAGGGTTTCCTCGTTTGCCCCCAATTTGTAGATAAGCACTAGATTTTCGACCACCGCCGTTTGCAATTTGGAAGGCTTGGTTGAATCGTCGACGCCAGGCTTCAACACTGGGTATCTTGCACACTTGTTCAATACGGCCAAGATCAGATTCACCTCTTTGATTGTTACATCGTTCTTGATCAAAGGATATAAATCTTTGAATGATTCGTTGAATAAGGCCAACGCTTCCTGGTACTCGGGCTTGACAAAGTCGTAATCGACCGGGACATTAACCCAAGAACTGAAAAGCAAGATTGTGATGTACCTCGGAACCGTGTCTACTCCACGTAAGGAAAGAAGAATGTCCTGAAAAGACTGGAAAACCTTTGTGTTGAGTTCACTCCAGCGCAAGCCCAACAACGTACTCATGTATGACAAGAGTGTCTTCCAAAACTTTTCATTAGTGGCCTTCTCAGAATCGAAGTTTAACATGAACTTTGCATACACGGATACAAGCCCCGAGAGCACGAGGTTCAAGCTCGACATGATGGCATTTCGTGTGTTTCCATCACTCCTAGGCTCGATCTTTTCCAAATCGAGGAGTGCAGGGAAAACAATGTCATAAACGAGTTCCCATAACTGGGTATCTGTGTCTTGAACGTCAAGAATTTGGAACAAAGTCTGTATGGCGCCCTCCCTGACCTGGTCTCTTTCATCGGCAGAAAGACGAGATAAGTTTGCGAGAAGGTAAATGTTCAAAGCCTGATATAAATCTGGGCTTCCGTCGGTGGCTGTCTGGAGAAGGCTCTCGAGATCAAACAAATTCTTGATTTGCGTGAGAACTATCGCACTTCCCTTTCCTTTCGCTATGTTGGCGTGAATACAATCGCTAATCAACCAAAAATAGCTGACGGCGCTGAAAGAAATATTGAGATCATACTTTTGAGAACAGAATTGTAAAAGCGTATCGATCAACGCCTTAAGCTGGTTGAATGGTAAGGTCAGCAAAAATTCATCCAAAATCATTTTCAAGGAGTCAAACGATGTTGAAATCAAAAGGATGATTTTGTCCACCAATTTCGTGCTCTTTTCAGTATGGTCTTCCGTGTTCACAAAAGCAGTGCCCAATATCTTAAACACCATATCCCATGATTTCTGGTAGCACTTGTCATGCTCGTCAATGAGACTGTGCAAGGTTTCGAGCACGGTCAAGTGCATATCCTTCTCACAACTCAACACCAAAAGTTCCTGCGCTCTCCCAAGATTAAGGAGTTTGCTCAAAAGGCCAAATAGCGCGTCAAGTGACTTGTTAGCAGGCCCGTCCGTGGCGCAGTTTTCTGCAAAACCTTTGCGCGTGATATCATTGATGATAATAGTGTAACATTCAACAACATAAGTTCTTTTCTGGTGGGCCAACGAGCGGTTTACGGCTAGATCTTCGAAAAACCGCGATGTGAATACCCAGAGATCGCTTTCCATGAAACTGAACGCCTTGAAGTTTAGCATGGAAAGGGACTTGATGCATTTCAAGAAATAACTCTTGTTAAATGGACAAATTGTCACTTGTTTTCCATCCAGGTTCAATTCCGTCGCGTCGTCCTCGTTATAAAGCGTCGCTAGAACAGTGAAGGCATCTCGAAATGGCTCAATTTGGTACTCGGCAAGCCTTTCCATCAATTTTTGCTGTGAGCTAGTGATTCCGGCCATGTCCTGTGCACTCAACCTGAGTTCCGCTGGCCTTTTTGGGTCTTTCAGATGCAGAATGCTGCCGTAATCCTCGGGCCCGTCCAAAAAGAAATCGACCCACTGCAAAGTTGTCCATATGATTTTCCAGGAATCCTGGAGTGTCGACCCGAGCGAAATGGCCAAGTTGGAAAATGCGCGGAGACAGATCACTTGTCGAGAATTGAAGTTCCTTGAAACCGTCTTTTTTGTGCCATTTGACTGGTTACCAGGCTGCTCCTTCTGCTTCGTTGCAGGAGATGTTACAAACGGAGGCTGAATCGTGCTTAAGGTTTCCACTAGGGACCCACCAAGGGCAAGCAAATGGGAAGGGCTTTTTCGTTCCTCATTAGGAGAAGTGCTTTTCGTGATGCTTTCGGATAAAAGCCCTAGCAAACTGTCACGTGGCACAGAAAGGCCCAAGAGACCAATGGAATGTGTGTATTTCTGGAGTGCACGCACGACCATGTGGAAACAATCCAGGTCCAAGGAACAAAAAAGAAATTTTCTGAAAAGAGGAGCGATTTCGCCGAAAACCGTCTCATTAAGTGCCGTGACAAAATCTACATCGGTTTCGAGTGTCTCGGCATTTGCATTTGCCGACATGCCGAAGACAAACGCCGAGACGCCGTCGGCAAACCCGAGCAATGACGTATACACCATGTAGAGTGCATACAATTCGGGGATTTCTGATGGCGGATCGTGGCGGTCTAAGTGGTCCATCATGGGTGTTTTCAATGTCACCGTTGCCTTTGATAAAATCTGGCCATCGCTTTTCTCCGCTGGGATCTGCACGGTCTCGCTTGTAAATAGCAGGGTGTGCAGATTGACCACGAAGCTGTTCATGACCACGAAAATCTCCTTTATAACGCTTTTGCGATGCTTATGTGCGTCGAAAGCTTGGAAAAGCGTATTTACCGTGCCGAAATCTGTAAATATCGCTCTATAAAACTCCGCCACGAGCGACTTTTGCCAGTACGGATGGTCTGGGGCTGTGCTTGCATTGGCGTCGTCGTTAACTGCAGCAGCAGAATCTTCGAGAAGAATGTGGTTAGTGGAGGCCAAAAGAATCTCGATTTCATCGGCCAAATCGGGGATATCCATCGAGATCATCAAAAGCAGGAGCCTTAGTGCCCTCACAGTCAATGCATACAGCGGGGTAGGTGAGTTGAGCACGTGCAAAAGTCCTGGCGCCAATTTCTGCTTAAGTACTAGCGTAAGCTCTAATCGGGCGGCAAAAACCTGTTTGTTGAGCGCAAACACATTCTCCAAAATCTCGAGCGCAGCCTCTGGGCGGACCTTGATGTCCTTATCGGTGAGGAAGGTGAGGGATTTGCCCAAAAATGCGTCACTGAGGTCCAGAATCACGCGGTGGCATCGGAGCTCGAGATCGTCGAGCAAAAGTGGGGTTGATTTGCCGCCAGGCACGGTCTCGATACATATTTCCGTTTTGGCGGCCTCTGGGTCTACTTTGTGACTCCGAAGACCATCGAATAGCGCAGATAGAACTTGCTGGAGCGTGGCAGAAGCCGTGTTAGCCACCACGACGTTCGGCGAGCCCGCCAAGCGCGAAATGACCGCCACAACACGCACAAACCGCACTGAATCAAGCACGTGTACCAGCGCTACGGCCGGGAGCACTTGAAGCATCTTTAGCTGAGTCTCCACCGGCTGTGTAGCGCCATCAAAGTGGTGCAATGTGTCGACCAACGTAGCCAGGTCAGAATCGCATAATGAATGCAGCGAAACGAGCCGCAGAAGCGCTGGAAGCGCCGCCAGCACCAAGCGAGGACTCTGGCTTTGTAGCGCAAGAAGAAAAGGCGCACAAAACACCGTTTGCGATTCGCTGGACTGGCTCAATTGTGCATTGGCAGGAAGCGTTTTCGCTAATACGTGGGCATTATCGATCGCCAGGCGCACGTTCTGGTTTTTGCGCCGAGCCTCGCCTGCAAGCATGGCCAAGTCGGTGAGCACGTGTGCTACTGACGCCATAGCTCGATTGTGATTGATAAAACTAGTGAAAATGGGGTGAAAATGGGTCTTTCGTGGGTTCTTTGTGGGGGTGCTTCGGGTTCCTTCCTCGTGCACGGGGGGTCACGTGATATTGACGTGAATTTATTCGGCCCAGCTCCGGCCGACGAAGAAAAGTGGTTTTTGAGTTCTGAGAACTCGAGCAACGTTCAGACCCTTCGAAAATAGCTCCGGTAACGTTTTTTGTCCGAATTAGCTTTTATGTAAGCATTTTCGTCGTCTCGTTATATATAATTTCAGGGCCTTTCTCAATTCATTTTCTGGCCCATTAGACTGGCCATTAAATTACAAGATAATACGTGGCGAAAAGGCGGTGAACTATGGCACTCTTTAACTTTGTAGTTTCTCAATTGTCTTTTCTATTTTCTTTCTGATTTCACAACTGTTCCGCAAAACACAATATCCAAGCTGGTAAATAGTATATATCACGTGACGCTTGCCGGCTCAACGCCTGTTCTCCTCCATTTTCCCTTTTTCTCCAAATATCTTTACTTTATTCCAGCTAGAAAATTCAAGAGGTGTATTTTTAGTTTTGAAGACTCGCTGGCAAAGGGCGTCATTTTTTGATCTGTGCAACTGATGTGGCTTTTGGCCATTCAACTTTAGTGGATCATACAATATTCTTGACCAAACGCGGAAAACCCAAAAGTGAAAAAGAGCAGCTAAAATTGAGAAAGTAGATAAGTGAGTGCAAATACGAGCCGAGAAGATTATCAGATAAAATCTCTCAAAGATCATGAGAAAAAATGGTTTCTTCTGGCGCTTCTGGTAATATATTCATGTATAGTTTCGTGCAGAGCTGGGCAGTGTTGCGCATTGGTCTTTTGCCCTTGATATATTATACACGCATGATAATATAATATACTATAAAATGACCATAAATTGACTTTAAATCGCCAAAAAGTGTTATGGGGATCTATAATATAGCTTTTAAGATATTAATATACCTATCTCTTTTTATGCGGCGGAGAGTGAGCTGCCAACTGGACGCTGCGTGTTCTGAATCTTCACTAAACTGGAGTACGTCTGCATTTCACAGATTCATGGGCCCCGTCACTTGCATTCCTCCAGTCTGCTGAATGCGTGTACTAAAACCCCGAGGTACTACTAATTTGAGCAAAACTAATTCGAGCCATTCAGATTTTCTCAAGTCACTACAGTGTTCGATCTTCGAATGAAGCTCAAGACTCCGAAAGATCTACGCCGATCTCGAGCGATCATACGATGTAGAATAATGAGGAAAAGAGGGCGCCAAACCAGTAAGTTGTAATCGGATGGTGTAATGAAAGAGATTTCGAGCTTCGACAAATAAAGACGTATCTGAATTGAAATTCGGGCACGAGTTTGATATGGTAGTGAAGAATAGGCTAAGTTGAGCCCCGCACCATACATTCTAATTTGGTGATAGGCTTGTAGAGGTCATTTTTGTCAGTGGCAGCTACGCTTGCGTCCAGTTGTCCCCCAACTGCGAAAAAATACAGCAGGACTTCGTAAAGAACGCTATTTGTAATGATTTTACAATTTGAAGCCTTCACTAGCTGGTGCAAGGTGCATGAAATCCCGGTGGGTGCACTAGATCTCCGGAGTCATCAAACTTCACGACGAAGATATCGAGATATATTATGCATAGATAATATCCTGCCTATGACATCATTGATAAATGATATTGTATTGATATCACCCAAAATATTACGGATAGCCATAATATCCCGTAATTTTGTCGATATAATCAGTTTCACCATGAACAACAATGGAGCTTGGTAAGCAATTCTGGCTCCCAGTACTTAATCAGATGTGTCACGTGATATCTATTCTTGCTCGTTCCTAGTCTCTTCTTCTCTTTAAAGGTCTAACTATAGTAGTAAACTAGGTCCTAAGTACATAGATACTTGATACTTGAAACAGATAACTTCACAGTTGAAAAGATGTAACGTCCCGGATAGGGTTCCCGCGCACTTTCGCGGCTGCGCAATATTCAATTGCAAACAGAATCGTAAGAGAGACATGATATTGGAAATCTAAAGTGGGAGGTGGATTTTCGGCAGGGTGCTTTGGGGTACCCTTGTCCTTCCCAAATATCATGCCTTCTGGTGTTTCGCTTACGCAGCGAAGAACCCTCATTGGAACACTTGCGAGTTTCTGACTTTTGGACTTTTAAGCGTGCAACTCGACCAGATCTGTTTCTTATTATTCACGGAGCTCAAAATTCGCTATTTCGCTTATACGATCTGTAATCACATCCTTTTCAGAACATCCGAGAACAATTTGTGCGTCTTCGAGAGATATGCGCAGCGAGCCAATGACAGCAAGCGTCCTGAAGAGTTGTTTAAGCCAAACAACGGTTCGAGGAGCTAGTGAATAGCGTTGTTCATTTGACTCAACAAATCGTCAAACTTTAGGGGTCTTAGGGCTGATATTAGAACACGTGAACGTTCTTTTATAGTGTGTATTCAAGTATATAATACTTCGGACTCAGCTTAGAGTTGTCACTAAATCCTTAGTGGACCAACAGGATCGGGTGGAGTAAAAGTCTTTTCTCCCGCCGCTCCCCGGAGGTACGGCTGTCGTGCCGAAACCAGTACCACTACATCACGTGACACTTGGACTACTTCTTGGCCTTTGTTCCTATGCGTTGACAGCTGAGCACGGCAAATATCCTTCCCAACTGTGCTCGAGAAGTTGTCTGTAGATCTCTCGAACTGTGTCTCGAGTCAATGACTTTTTGTTGGCTGAAAGTCACCGGGCCTGTAATTATCCTTGATCCTGAATCAATCACCGGATGCATAACATGCATGAAATTGAAGAATTGGCTTGTTTCGGTAACACTCCGAGGAAGTACTTATTTTGAACCCACGTGCGAAGAACCAATCCCCACGTATTGATGCATTCGATCTCCTTGAAGAATGCCATATTACACAGTAGTGCTCTTTCTTTTTGAAATTACATTGAGCTTGGAATAACAAATTTTGCCCCAGAAAGTCTCGTACCGAAACTTCTTTCTCCGGCAATGTACGTGTTATCATTGTGACTCCTACGTTGACTCTCGCACTGTGTACCAGGCCGAATCACGAATGAAATTCTATCTAGTTTTTTTTTTTTTGCTTGGAGTATTCACGCATAGCTGTTTTATAGTCATTGCGCCGGGTGAAGACAAGATGTAATGGCTGCATGTCTATACGATTCTTGTTGCAGACTGATGTGCCACGGAAGGACTTTTTCCAAATTTGCGTAGCGCGAGCAAATATTCGCCATATTATCATACATCAGCGACCCGGGGCGAATAACTTCAAATAGTTATAGAGGAATCATCTTGATAAAAACATCCCAAGCCAAAGGCGCATGATCATTTCAGCGTCGGTAAAATTAGCCGCAGCGGCACACGAAAGAGAGAGTTTGCCTTTTTTGGGCTTAGGCGGCAGTTGGGGCTTTCTTCTTCTCGTCCAAAAGTGGAGGGGCTACAGGCAAAAGTATATTCATGGCGTGTGATTGGAAGTCATTGAATTTTTGGAAACGCCTTTCGTATCGCGTGCGCGGGAACCCTGTCCATGACGTTATCGAGCAAAAAAGAAAAAAGAAAAAAGAAAAAAGAAAAAAGAAAAAAGAAAAAAGGAAAAAAAGGAAAAAAAGGAAAAAAAGGAAAAAAGGAAAAAAAGGAAAAAAAGGAAAAAAAACTGGTGAAAAAAAGGAAAAAAAGGAAAAAAAGGAAAAAAAGGAAAAAAAGGAAAAAAAACTGGTCGTTACCAACAGAAGAGGCCGATTCGTCACTGT
>JAKTUB010000009.1:18095-48563 GCA_030556465.1 Metschnikowia picachoensis
CGCCTTTCGTATCGCGTGCGCGGGAACCCTGTCCATGACGTTATCGAGCAAAAAAGAAAAAAGAAAAAAGAAAAAAGAAAAAAGAAAAAAGAAAAAAGAAAAAAGAAAAAAGAAAAAAGAAAAAAGAAAAAAGGAAAAAAAGGAAAAAAAGGAAAAAAAGGAAAAAAAGGAAAAAAAGGAAAAAAAGGAAAAAAAGGAAAAAAAGGAAAAAAAACTGGTCGTTACCAACAGAAGAGGCCGATTCGTCACTGTGGCGGCCCGCTCGCGTGATCGCAAGGGATGAATTGATTGTGCAAGGGAGTGCTTTTGATGAAAAGCGTAAAATAAAAATATTTGTATATTGAAGGAAAAGTGGGAGACAGAAATAGGGTACCTTGAAAATCTTGGGTTCAAGGAATTACCTAATCGTGAACACGCTAATCCGATGCATCAAAAAAAAGGACCCTAGAAACAACAAGTTTCCTATCAGGTGATCTGGACACGTCAGTCAGGCTCATAACCCACTGGCTTTAAGCATCACAACACCCTGTGAACAAGCGAGATACGTGTTATTTACATTATTGAGAAAGTGTTATTTACCTTATTCATAGATTTACCCTCTAAAAGATGCCGAGTGGAAAAAAGGCCGACAAACAGTTTTTAACATACAGCATGCAAGCTGTGCAATAATTGCTCGATGGAAATGACACAAAATCTCAATGCGGGATACAATTCGGATGAACTTCTTCCGCGAGATAGAAAAACAGGCGCCCCAGGTTGTTCAAACCGTCATATTCATTTTCATATCCATACGCATTGTTTTACTCACTTATACAAGTGCAAAGGCCGGGGGCCTGGCCTATTTTCGTCACGTGATGCAAGGAGACGTGCTCCAAAAGTCAGACATCAAATTTCACATGCATTTTCCACGCTCGCGTTGACACTTTCGCGCCTGACTATATATAAGGCTTAGCGGCGGGAAGCCGCAATCGATATAGTCACATATTTCCTGTTCATTTACTTAAAAACCGGAGTTGTTTTGGCGGATTGAATCACTGTTAGCCAGATAGCTGCTCGCGATCATCGACCTAAAGGTAAACATCCGAATTGTATCAATTCTGCTCATTTTGTGCGTGCAAACTGGCCAAATCAGACCATCTGGGACAAATTTCCACAGTCTGAATCATTGGCATTATACAGCGTGAAGTATTTATACGAACCGATTTGCAGCATTTTTTTTCAGAATTGCGATTTCTCGGCGGCAAACTTCTGTATATATACACGGCCGGATTTGCAGCATCACCCCTCATATTTCCGTCGCATTGCCGAATTAGGCTTCTCACCCCTTAGCATATTCCACAGAACAGAATGGTGCAGCCACATAAGGGTATCACATTTAACGGCGAGCACTTCGCCGTGCCGGAGACGCACGATATGGTAAAAACCTTATTTGATCCCACCATCCGCAAGTCGATGTTTGAGGCCATCATTGTTGTGCTCCTAGTGGCCAACACAGCGGTTTTCTACCTTTTCGAAGACTCCGCGCTCAGAGTCAAAATTTTCGTGGTGATGTACATTTTCTGGCGGCTCTCGTACAATTTTGGAATCGGGTTTTTGCTTAGTCTGCAGCTGAAACGGGCCCGTTTAGTTGAATGGAGCCGGAAGTTGGGGCTTTTTTCCCCTAAGCCACAGTCGCTTGTAGCCCGCATTGCGCAGACGGAAATCCGCACGCAGATGGGCAAAGACTACAACATTGCCGCATACCCTGTGGACTTTAACACGTGGCTCATTTTCCGCAAAGTCGTCGACTTGATTCTCATGCAGGACTTCACCACCTTTGTGTGTTTATTCGTCGCCTGTTGCACAAAGGATAACTTCCAGTTTATGCATGGGCAGGCGCCATGGCTCGTGTACCTGCGTTTCGTCGTGGGCGCGGTGCTTATCGTGTTTAATTTCTGGGTCAAAGTGAATGCTCACAACACGATCAAGGACTACGCATGGTACTGGGGCGATTTTTTCTTCCGGCAGATCAACAACGAGGACCTCATTTTCGACGGTGTATTCGAGATGTTTCCTCACCCCATGTACTCTGTCGGGTACGTGGGTTACTACGGGTTTGCGCTTATTGCCAAGTCCTACACGGTGTTGATCGTGGCCATTTTCGGCCATTTCTTGCAGATGGTGTTTTTGCACTACATTGAGAACCCACACATTGACAAGATCTACGGTCCATCGCCAAACGAGAGCAGCCTTATGAAACTCATCAAGCTCAAGGATTTGACGCATTTCGAAAACTCCAAGCCTTTGGTGGGACTCATCAACCTCAACTTTTTGCGTGCGAGTGACGTGATCAACCTAATTAATGTGTTCACATACCTGTTCTTGATTCCTGTTTTGGGATCATGGGCCGCGGTGAATACGGGAGCTGTTGGCAAAGTGCTTTTTGGCCTTGCCGTACTTATCAAACTGTTGGAGTGTATTTCGATAAACTTGGTGTTGGTGTTGCAGAGCAAGTACAAATTTTTCAGCAGGTGGTACCTCGCCAACAGCATTCCAGCTGAAAAATCGCTCAACAACTTTGCCGTGTTGTATAACTCGTTGATCAATTTGACGTACGCGTCGTTTTTCGGCTTGAACTTGTTCGAGATTCTCAATTGGAGAAACATGCAGAACGTGCTCCCCATCGACTACTTCTATCTCCGTGTGTTTTTGGGCATTTTGTTAATAGTGACACAGGTATGGATCAACGTGTCCATAATCGATCTGATTGGCTACTTTGGGTGGTTTTACGGCGATTTTTTCGTGCCAAAACTGCTGCTGATGCCGCAGCGGTCCCACTTGACGAAAGCAGGCGTGTACCGCTACTTAAACAATCCCGAGCAAGTCTTCGGCGTCTGTGGCGTGATGGGCGTAACTTTGATGGTTCCTACATTCGAAAACTTGTTTATTTGCGTTTTGTGGGTATTGAATAACTTCATCCGCATCAACTTCATTGAGAAAAGCCACATGATCAAGGTGTATGGCGAGGGCGAGGTATTGCAGGATTCGGGCGTCACGAAAACGGTGAAGAAACACCTCTTGCCCGAGAGCTTCCTGAAGAAGATTGCCCTTGAGCGCCTGGTGCTGGAAAAGGGTCGTGGCAGCTCGATATTCATGGATTCATTTGAAACGTTCATCAAGGAGCTTGGCACAAAACACAGCGATGCGGCTGTTTCGCCGCAGCAAGTGGCCGCATTATCCCAGAACAAATACTTTGCCTCGAGCGACTATCATATGCAGGTGTTGGGCCTTCAGCTGCAAAAGGATACCGTACCGTTCGCATTCGTCGGTGACAAACTCCTGGTGCTGTTCTCGGCACCAAAGGGCCACTCGCGCCATGATTGGATCGGATTGTACAAAATCACCCATACCTCATACTCACGCTACCGGACGTTAGTGTCGTCAAATAACAGATGGGACTGGACGGGCGAGCACGAAAGCGGTACTCTTGAGTTCACCGACGAGAAGTTGTTTTGGGAAGACGGGATCTTTGAGTTTCGCTACCATATTGACGGGAAACACGATGTAGTGTCTATATCTGAGCCATTCGAACTCAAGTATGCGCACATTGAAGTGCCTGTGGAGAAATCCGGCGAGAACGCGTTGGCGGAAAGTTTGCGCCAGAATATATTCAACAATATTGGCGCTGGTTTTTCAGACACGAATACGCCAATTTATCCTGTCATTTCGAAGACGCACAATGCCTTAAAAACATACATCCATATTGCGCGTTTGATTTCACGGTCAACCGGCGTGAAAGTAAACGACCGCTTTGTGGTGTATAATGACAACGAGCTGAACAGCACGTTAACGATCCTGCAGCTAGCATCAAAGTTGATTCATATTCAAAGCGCCTTGAGTGAGTTGGCGCAGGGCGAAGTTGAGGGCTTATTAGAAAAGAAGGAGCAGTGAGAAGGAAGATGGGATTGGAGAGATAACGGGAAGGTGAATTGAGGTTGTACATATTGCTCGAATTATCGAAGAGGCGCTCAGCGTCTTTATAGAACAAATAAAAGTTTCAGATGATGGACAATTGAGGTCATGTAAAGTGTTGGTTGCGGCTGTTCACCATAGTCATTTCAAGAGGCATCCGATAAAAGATCTCGTTTTGAAACCGCTACTGGGAATGTCTCAAATAGCCGGGTTTATCTTCCCTTTTTAGAAAAGGTAAGATCATAAAGCTATGTTGAAATTGCTAACGCTTCTCGGAATATTTTGAAACTTTCGATTTAAAACTCAGAAATGATGGGCCGACTTGGGGCCTCATCTTCTGTGAGATTTCATTTTCCCTGAAAGTTTCCATATTATCCCCCTTTTTTTTAAAAATTTATCACATTATAGGACGCTTTCAATACCCAGTAGACCGAGGCCACAGAGGTCCTCATGGTGTGGGTGAAGTCGGATTCTTCCAAGGTTTTAGATCTTTCTGACTCAAACTTCGTTCAAGAGAAAAAGTATGCCTGACTAAAGACGTATATGAGGCTGTTCTGAAATATTTAAGACCGGAATGATACTTCTTATGTAAGGATCTCTCTCAGATTCTAGGTGAATACTGTTTTAACTGATTTAGTCAACGATGAAAATGGTTACTTGAATGCAGCGAGTATATTATTGTGAAAAACAATACTATTGGTTGCGACCATTTCGCGAAGAAAGCACTGTTTCCCGTCCGATCAACGTTAGTTAACCTTCGCAGAGCTGTACTGAGTAGTGTAGTGGGAGACCATATGCGAAATTACAGTGTTGCAATCTTTTTGCATTATAGTTTTTCTTTTGCTTTCCTGCTAATACCATTTGTTTCTTTAGAAAAAGAAAAAAATATTGGGCACTAGCATTTAAATTTCATTTTTTTGGCTTGATACTTCTGACTAAGGACTGGGAGCCAGAACTGCTTACCTAGCTCTCCACAAAACTACACCTGAATTAAAACCCTAGTCAGTGTCGCTGCCTTGCCTAGCGTTGATATCTTGGCTTGGCTGCGTATGATCATCTTTTTAAATCTAAACTGAAGTTAGTGAATTTTAGCACTCATCTACCACGACGCGACTTTTCTGTACATCATTTGATTAAGCATGGCAACTTTTTTTTTGCCTGATACATCTGGTCAAGGACTGGGAGCCAAAACTGGTTCCCTAGCTCTCCACAAATTTACAAATGAATAAATCTTTCAAATAAAGTACAAAAGTACAAAACCTTTGCAAGCTTCTTTTCCAAGCCCTGAGTTCATAATATGGCTTTAAAGCGTGTGAAATCTAATACTTTTCATTTCCCTACTGGCGGTACTTGTTGGTTTTTATGCAACACCGTGCCAGATGTGCCGCACACATGTATTTACAATTTAGGGACAATATATAGGAAGATGCTTCGGTCTGGTAGTAATCCACCAGCTGCACCTTGGAATGGGCTTTATCAACTTTTAATTTTAGTTGTAGAGAAGAAGAGAATCCTTTTTCTCCTGGTTCGGTGAAAAAATTCTTCACAGTGAGTGTCGGTCGTGTGCACTTAGTCTCCAATGCCTCCTGGAAACTTGCAGTACTTCCCTCACACGTCGCTACAACAAGGTCAAAAGGTTGGAAATAAATCAATCACAACATCTCAGGTTATTGTTCATCTAAATGCGCATGGGGTGAAAGGCCACACATAACATGTGGATAATAAAACCTGGGGTTTGTGAATGATGATATTTGTTGAAATGTATGATTGTTGCAACAAAAATATAAAAAAGAGGACTTCTTGTAGTTCTCATAGGCCTGCTCAACGCGTTGTCGCCACATCCGGCTTTGGCGCCAACAATATTCACCTGGGCAATTCTCGTTGCTAACGCGCGCGTGATGATATCGGTGGTGATTGTAGTGTTATAAGTAAGATTGCGGGCCTTGTAGAGCGTGAATAATTCTTTTTGGAGGTAAGCCAAGATCTTGCAGCTTGGTTCTCGTGGTTAACCATATACTTCAGCTGAATATGTAAGATTATTGTGTGTATTGACTATAAAAATATTGATAAGGAATTCGAAGTTGATAGAATAATAGACCATACCAGATGAGTATCCCGGGTTCGAAGCATTTCCGAAAATCGAAAACAATTATGCGATAACACAAGAGGAGTACCAGCCGGTTTTGGTGGTGGCAGTCAACCAGTTGTCCTTGTTTGGAGCAGAAGTGGATTTGTTGGTGGATTGAGGAGCGGCCATTTTGATTGTGTTGATCTATTGAAGAAAAGAAACTTTTTTTTTCTCGAAGGATTGGCTGTGTTTTTATATGAATTTGCAAATGGAAAAAGTTGCAAAACCCGAATGGGGCAAAATGATCTCTATGCGCGAAGTCAGAACCTCTTGCCTTATTGAGACACGACAATGGCCCATCACGTTATTGACGTCAAGATACGTCAAATTTCTGTGTTTCAACTGTAAACCTATGGGCCGCAGATTGAGATGATATCGCCATATTAGGCGTATACGCCTAATTTAAGGAGATAATGCTCATTTGGGGTGACAATATAATGAAACATGCGTACACATTATGCATACACATCATGACTACTAGAAAATAACATCAGGTTTTATCAATTTTAATAGCACACCCTAATATAATTGAGCCCATAGACGTGCTTCTCTCAGAGAAAACCTGATACTCAAACTCACCCTCACTCAAACCCAAAATATGACCCCATTTTGCAGCTCGCTCTCGGTTGCCTTTCAGACTCTGAAATTGCGGTCTCTGTGTCTAAAAAAAGGCTAGTTTTCGAAGAACAAATCAGATGAGCCTTTATTTGAAGCCAGCATGCGAAGACAATCATTAAATAGATCAGCCACATAATCACTTTTGAACATAGCCCGCTCAAATTCCTACCATGTCCTGAATAATGAGATCGCAACTATACCCGGGAACTTCAGCCTGAATAGTGGCAACAAAGACGAAAAAAACTAAAAGTGACACCTCGTTTCGTTCTCAGCACTATCAAAATCCAACAATAAGACACCATATTCTTCATGACTATCTATTTATGCATGAAATGTCAAAGAAGTCCTACTGCTTTGCAGCCTCTAGCAAGTACCCGTTCAAGTTCCTGCGCACCACAGCAGCCATGTCTTGACAAGCCTGCACCAGCTGCGCCAAGAGCGCTTCGGAAACGCCGGCGGGGCCTGCGCCCTGCACATAAACCGCCAGCATCTCGTTATTTTGCATGTGCATAAAGCTGGCGACACACTCCGTGGCATCAGTGTCTATTTCTGCAATGAGCGCATCGGTTTCGACACCGTGCGCCGTCGTCTGCACATGCCCGCAGGTAACCAAGTCACGCACCTCGACGCCCAGGTCGACCATGGCCAACGACGTGCAATTCACCACCCACGCTATGAGGTTTGACATGGAGGTCGTATTTGCGTCAAACGCAAGCACTGTGACCACCACGTCGATCGCCAGTTTCGGGTACTTTTCGAGCACCACAGCCGGGAGCATGGCAGTCTCGATGAACGTGCTCATTTTCTGCTCGATATTCGTGAGTTGCAGCCGCCCGTTTCCCTGCGCCAGACTACCATTATAGAGCACCTCATTCGGCTGGGTCACGTGCGGGAGAAACTTGGTTTCCACGCTGAAACTGGCACGATTGACAAACAGGCCCTTAATGGGGCGCGGGCCGTACACACCAACCTCAACGAGCGTGTCACCAACCTCCAAATACGCCAGTCCATTGGCGTTCTTACTGAGGCCGGTTTTCACGAAGAATTTACGCACGGAGCTGCCCAGTTTGGGAGGTATTTCATTTTTCAGCGGCGTGGCTGCAAGCGGGCGCACAGCGTCTCCGGGACCGAGAATACGTCTTCTGTCGGTGTTCATGCTGGGGTGATTTGTGTGGAGAATTAATGATTTTATGGCAATCAAGAGTGAGATGATTATGAGATGGAATGCGATAGTCACGTGATGCGTGCGACCGATATACACTATTCTACTTTTGGCATGTGTAATTCGGCCTTTTCAAGGGTGTCGGGGCCGCTCACATGCTCGCTGTTTTTGAATCAAAATTCTTATTGCTCTACCGAGGATATTGCCCATTGTCAGTTAACAGGGTAAAAATAAGGTGCATAATGCAGTGAATAGTAAAGACTCAAGAAGAGAAGAGATGCATGAGAACGCGACAGTCACGTGACGCGTACGGTTCACGTTCAATCAATGCGATAAAACCCCGTGCAAATTCACCGTAATTTCCTGTTTATCGCCACTTTTCACATCACCAAACCATGCTCTACCACATATTATGTGAAAAGGGCATCCTCGCGGGCGTGCACCGACTATTCCATGTGGTGCAAGACAAATACGACGCATCGCATCGCATCTTGTATATCAACAATACCACTTCAGGCACGCTTGCACAGGCGCTTCGAGAAAGCAGCGCCGCATGGGTGAATGAACCACATCGTACCATGCAGTTCGAGTACGAGCGTGTGCTGAGTATTTTCGAGGTTGTTGAGAAATTACAGGCGTCCAATCACGATGTGGTGGTTGTGGAACGCTTGGACGCTATTATGCAGGAAAACACACGTGAAGATTACGCTCACCAGAATCGTGCCCTTGCACTGTTGATGGGCCTAGACCGCGATTTAGTGTTTATAGACACTTGGCTGTACCTCGACACTTATTATGAGCGGGATCCGCTTTAAGGCGACGAAAATGAGTCACGTGACTTTAGGTGTTCCGTTGCTGTGAAGTTTTTGGCTGTTTAGGGCGGCCTGTTGGAGCCGGTACCACATGCTCCGTTCGAGGCAGCATGAGTTTTAAATGACCTTTGTTTTTGCTGGGTCACATGAGATTCGCTCAAAAAGTGTTTTTTTCTCTCTATTGTCATTTTTCTCGTCAGGAGTGCGTTTAGTGCAAGAGTCGTTCGAGCTCATTACTGTCATAGTTCAAAATTGTGTTCTTGGGGGATAAAAAAAGACTCTTTTCTTTTCTTTTCCCGCCACAGACAGATTTTCTGTCGATATTTCCTGCAAGTACCTACATCCTTTGAACCCTTTTGATGACATCATCTGGTCTATTCGTTAACATATATCCGACCTGTGTAAAGGATGAAGTGAGCTCACATCTCAAATGTTTATTGACGAAGAAACACAGACAGTACTGTACTGCGAAAGAAAAGACCCATGGATTCTATTGTCATGCTTCTTGAACGCTTGTTGTTAAGCAGGGAAAGTGTATATCGTGATTACAATATAGGGTAATCAGCATAATCTCGAGTTGTACTTAACCCCATGAAAGAGCATATTACTTCTGTCCGATAGAAAACACGCTTTTGAGTGATTTTTGAAACAAACGTTTTGTTTCACATTTAAATCTTCGCCCTCATGCCCAAATTGTAATCTTGAGGTAGTTTTCGCCCCTGGCTTTGTCAAGAACACTCTAAATGAGTTCCAAAGCGGGGTTGGAGCATGCGAGCGATACCGAAAGGTACCATCGGAGTAAATTTCAATTCATGACCATGATTTTCCATGTGATTACGGAAACATATCTGGGTGCAACTGTGTTACACAGAGACTAACTACGCGAGGCAAGGCGATAGAAAATTCGAGTCACGTGCTCTTTGCCGGAGTGTCAGGGTAGGGTAGTATCGTGGCCTTCAGGATCAGACAATACGTTAAAATGGATAACATATCATTTCCACACAGTCGGCCCCAAACGACTGGTGCTTTCAGCGACTCAGCACCAATGAGTACCATTCGCGTATATGGGGGTTCGGATTTGTCCAGCGAGCAGTTGTTCAGCCGTTCCTTCATCGGGCGTGCGTGGAGCACCCAGCAATATGCTCCGAACGCCAAATATTCCTATAATGTTTCTAACTAGTGCTAGCTAGGTACAGCTTTCTGACCGGCTTGCCGCCACGTTCTGTGGGGGTTCGGCTCAAGTTTCTTGCAAGCGAATTCGGCCATATTTGCATACCCCTTTCTTGGGCGGAAAGTGGGGTATGAGCGACATCGCGCACATGCCCCCGCAGATCTTTCCACCGCGTAAAAGGAGTGCACACAGTGTGATGACCGCCGTAATCTGTGGAGAATGACTGCACACTACCGGCGTGGCGCATATAATTGCGGAGACGTGTGGCATTTAATTCACGCAGGCCAATAAGAGCAGCGTGCAGATGAAGCAGCCCGATAGACAGTTTATAAACTGGCATTAGACTCGTTGCGCACGCGTTCTCATCACGACCAAAACACTAGAAAAATGTCTCATATCGACGACCTGGACTCTTGGAGCCAGTACTCGTTTGCGCCATGTTCTCCTTGCTCGTCGGGGTCAACATATATCCATGATAGATTAGTGCCTGCTGGCCAAAGCCTAACAATTATGCTTCCAGATCTCATACAACGGAATTCCGTGAAAATTTCCGAAATCGAGGAATTTGTCTCGAATAGGCTTCACCGGCCCGTCGAAGTCACTATCCTGCATTTGCTAGTGTATCTTTTCGCCACCAGCGCCGAACCCAACGTGGAACACATCAACAACATCAAACTCCTTCATCGAGGACGGCCATATCGTATACATCGGGCAAGCGACTTGCATGAGAAACTACCGAGCCTTGCAGAAGTGGCGGAACAGGCTCCCACATTCCAACTCATGATCACTCCACACGCGTGGCCTCCCTTGAAAATGACTGTCGATGCAATGCTACTCAAACTAGCGTTCACGGCTGAAAACCCGCCTGCATCATCCGGGTCAGTTACTTATGCAGAGGCGATGGTCAAGCTATTTCGCAACACAACACGGAAACTGTCCATTAGCCTGGTAGAGTCACGTGCCACCCGGTACACCCTGCGAGACTCGGGCACAGACGTTGAAGAGGACACTACTCGGGCCAGAAATAAATTTAAAGACTCTGTGAGGCGGATTTTCAGGAGCCACAACGCACGGCTGCAGGAGTTTGTCACGAACGCGATCCTGCTCTCTCTTTGATAGACTGGAATATTATAATATGCCAGAAACGCCCGCGAGTTCATGCCAGCAGCTATCGCAATACTCACCAAGAGCCTCCATAGTGGAATTGAAATCACTTGTTTCTTGAGTAGCAAGCGTTTGGCCCACGATCTGACTGCAGGTGGCCAACTCGTCCATGAGCCAGGCTTGCCACTCAACCTTTGCCTCCTCCTCTTCTAGATGGTTGAGCATTTTCAAGCTCACGAGCAAATCATTCCTTTCGCGCGCAATTGCGTGCAATTTATCTCGCAAATCTTGCCTTTTGGGCGACAATGGCTGCTTGAAATTACCGTTCCAGCCCGAATATTTATAGTAATTCAACACCACGGATTCATTTTTGAACACCTGAAAGCACGCCGAACCGTTGGAAAGCGCGATTTTGTCATTGATAAGATCCTGTACATCCTTGGAGTATATGGCCCTCTGTATAGTCACCGGCTCAGTTGTCAAAAGCTCTTTGGCTAACATTCCCGACTGGCGCGAGAGCCAGTAATTGCGTGCACTCAAGCCGCTGAGGTAGATGTTCGAAAGCATTAGCAAAACGATTACGCCGATTAAACCGGCATGGAGTGAGACATGGCGAAGCACATACTTGACCGCGTTCACGACAAAGAACCACCATGTGGTGAGTTCCCCTATGGCGTCTGCTGCCATGATCTGCAAACTCATTTTAAAGAGCGTGATTCTGCCCACGGGTACAGGATCCACTACCATAGGCTCGTATGGGCCTTGCGCAACTAATATTTTCCCGTAAACGTACACTGCCTTCAAGATTTTGCCCGTCGACCCAATAATGTTTGTGGACACATCAATTTCCTCCAACACGTGACGCGTGAACCCTTTCAAAAACACGCGGCATAACCGCTGGGTCACTGAGGGGTAGAATGGCGTACCCGAAATGACCGGCTCACCATATATGCTGATGGCACACCGTTCGGCCTCTAGCCTCTGAATTATCACACGTGTCACAAACAGGAGGCGCGGTCCACATGTCACTTTCAAAGCCAGTTTTGTGATTTTGATGCTGTAGAACTCGTTTTCTGCGTGTAACTCAATTTCCTGCTTCACGCAAAGTTTGCCGCTCTGACCCGTAGGTAATATGAAAACGGACACATTGTCTCTGATCAAGTGATTGGATTCATCAGGTGACTTTCTCCACAAGCTGCGCTCGCTGGATTGCACCTCAACCACTGCATTAAAAGAATTCAAGATCGCGGACTCAGAGCCACACAAAACATGAAACACGGCCTTGGCAGGTAAGTTTACTGTTCTGGTGACCAATTTTGGGAGCTTATTTTGGAAATTGAGCGATTCAAGAGGCGGATTTTCAGCGCCCGCGTTTACGTATTCAACATGCGTGGGCCCTACCGTTGGTATAGGCATGGATTTCGCAGCCTTCTCGTCCTGGGCAAACTTTTCCTCGATAGCCAAAATTCGCGAGATCGTGTCAACCGTGCCCATGGGTGTATCGCTGGCCAAGTTTTCAAACAAAAAGTTAAGTTTCCGTTCAACAAGCATGCCGTTATCTAAAAATAACCTCATCACAAGCTGGCCATGTACAAGGGTCAACCGCACGATATCCTGGCATTCTGACGACACACACGTGGCCTCAACAAACTTGTTTAGAGGCACTTTGGCCATCGAAACAAACCCCAGTGTGTGTATGTAGGAGTATAAGTTGATCTGTGTCACAAAATGAGTCGCGCGGAGCTCCTGGCTTTCGTCGAGTGAAAGCAAACAATTGTACGAGACCAAACAGTATTCGTTGGGCCCCACCGCCGCCTCAAATAGCGCTCTCATTTGTAGATCCTTCGCAACCCACGCATTTGGGAAGTTGTGTGTGTAAATGATCCCCCGTCCCACCTGTTTAGTTTGTGCTGGCTGCAAATCCTCAACCAAAAACGGACCTTTTCGCGGCCCCATTTTCGTAAGCGCCAAATTCACCAGGCCTGAAATATTAGCTTCCAATGCCGTAGGGAAAATAGGCGCGTCGGCTAAGCTGGCAGCAATAAGGGCCGAGCGCGTGGCAGATGTCACTAAAGGCAAGTGGATGCGCCCGATCGAATCAAATATGTACTTCTGGAAGAACGCCCCATTTTGTTCCAAATGGCGCGACAACTTCTTTGAAGTAATCGTGTGGCCAACAGAACTGAATGTGCTTTCGCTGGTGATCTCCCGATCTGTCGGCGTACTTGTTGCAGCCAGAAACTCTGAAATTGTTGGCGGGTATCGCGTGCTAGCAACATCAAGTAGCGCATGCATTTCATGCGTCTCGTCTATGATGCGCGTGCGGGCATTCTCAAACACTTTCAACCACAGCTTCAAGTCATGAAGCGTTTCTGCCTGAAGCGTGATCGTGGTGTCAATAGTCTTTATTTCAAAGCAAAAATGCCGATCCTCATTTGGGGCGTACTTGACGTTGCATAACAACACGCCAATTTTGTCGGTTTCCTGAACGGACTCAAGGCTAGGGCTAAGCACAAGAAAACCTAACACCCCGTTCCGAACAAAAGCCCACCGCTTGATCCAAACTGGTTTCAGCGACTTCTCGGAAAACGTCTTCATGCAAAGGTATCCGTATTTCTCTGCTGCCAGCTCATTGATATCGTTCAAAATACGGCTATTGATGAAATCAGGCCGAGAGTCTTGCGGCAGCAACGGCTCTATAGACGCAGCCTCTTTTTCTACCCGCTGTCGCGCCAGTTTCATATCGGCGGCTAAATTTGTGCTTGCCTCCTCACATGCATCATGCCATGCACGCATGCGCCGCATCAGAAGCCATACTTTGTCAAGCTGCGTCTGGTCTAAAAGGCCACCGTCCAAATTCTCGATCTTGATTTTCCAAAATAGCCCATTTAGCGCAAGAATCGTCTTGTTGATGTTGTGCACGAGTTGCTGGGTCTCACAAACAAGTTCGAGGCTGAGCAGCACGTACTCGCGGCGCACCTGTGCAAGCTGGAGCGAATCCTCATAAAATAACATTGCATCCTTATACTTGGGCGTGCTCATGTGGATTTTATGATAGTGGTCGTACTTTTCTTGGCACGCGAGAAACCGATTCTTGAGCCGTCGATAATGTGCTACACGCAGTGCAAACTCTACCTTGTGATTCTCGAGCGTCGAAACATTTATCTTAAAAACAGAAAAAGCTGTCGCCCAAAGGCTCCTAAGTGTTTTCCGGGACTCATACAAAGCCGCCAAAGAGTACTCCTGGTCAACCAAGCTATCCTGGAGGAAGGAAGGGACCAAATAATCTAGAATTGTGTACACGGAGCTGAACTCCTCGATTTTCTTTGGCACTTTCAGGAACAGGTTCGACAATGCCATGAACCAATCTTCAGTTTGTGCCAATTGCGTATCAAAGTGGTTCACCGACGCGCGAAACAGCGGCAGGTCCAACGCTGCCTCATTATATGTCACAGCCGTGAGCTTGAAGTGATACTCCTCCTCAATTTCGATCTTTTTGGCGCCATTTATAACAATTTTCGGCCCATTTTGGTCCAGTTCGGTCGTTGTGAACGTAAGGTTGGGAAAAGGGGCTGTATCGATCCCTTGAGAGTCACTAGGCACCGTCAAATGTGACTGAGGCATTGCTTGGGAATTTAGGTTCAAGATTTAGCTTGTATTTAAGTTGAATATGGTGGTTTCCCAAAACACCTTCGGAGGTTGATGATCACGTGGCTACGGGTTTTCTGGGGAAGCATTTGCCTCAAACTGGGCTCCGCGCGTGCGCGTAGCAAGAATCGTATCAAAAGAAAAAAAAAAGAAAAAAAAAACAATATACACAAAAATTCATGAAATTTGCACTAGACTTGATTCAGTTTGGGTATATTTTTTTCGCTTCCAGTCAAACCAGGTAATTGCTCTTGTTTTCAATTATGCGTGTTCGTTCATTTGAGAAACCAGTAGTCATTCGAAAGCTTGCTCTGATAAGCGTTGTGTGCACACCCAAAACTTGTATACACTTTTTTATGAACACAGTTAGGAAATCAACAGATGTACGGGTGTTACGGTTTGATACTAAGTGTTGGATATTATGCAACACTGTGTCAGATGTGCCGCACACAGGTATTTTTAGGGACAATATTTGGAAGGTGCTTCGATCTGGTAGTATTCGACCTACTGCACCTGTGTATGAGCTTTATGTACTTTTAGTTTTAGTGGTGAAGAAGAAAAGACTATTTTCTCTTTTTTTTGCTCGGTGAAAATTTCTCACCGCGAGCGCCGGCTTCACAGTCGTGTGTAGAACAGTTAGCCTCCATACCAGTGTTGCGCATTACGACGCGTAATACGAAACTTTACGAATTACGTGGTGATGACCCCTGCGTAATCGTTAAACGTATTACCATTACGATTTTTCGTGGTGAAAAAACGAAATCGTAATTGCGTATTACGCTACTTTTAGTAATACGAAATCGTTTTTTTTTGAGTAATTCGTATTCTTTAAATTACGCAAAAAATGAATGATATTACGCAAAATACAATCGATTTGTGACAGGCGCATGCTACAGGATTTCGGCGAATCTTTAAGTCCGGTTTTTACTTTCAAGTCTTGCAATTCATCCACTGATAAAGATGTTCATTAAAAAAATATATATACGCAAATTCAGCATATCATAATCCATCTTTCCATCTGTGTGATGGTACTTCATACCAAAGTAAAAGAGTTTTCACTCGTCAAGTAGTATACAAACTGAATTGCTTTCATTCGAGTCAACTTCCATCTCAACATCGTCGCTCTCATTCATTTCTTGAGTGATTTGTGAACATAATTCTGCATCATCAACAAAGGACTCGTCATCAGAATCCACACCCAGCTCGATATCATCAGGCCCAACTTTTTTTACCATATCCTTGACGACTGCTAACATTTTCGTCGTGGCTGGGTACAACTTGTTTCTCTTCTTTGTGACTATATCGCCGAGGATTGAAAAAAGGGACTCTGCCGTTTGCGGTAAAAATGGCATGTGTAGCACATGTGCGGCAAATCGCCTGTGCCAGGACTGACATTGTGCAAACACATTACGAAAACGTTATAAAAAAAACGAAAACGTAATACGAACATTAACGAAATCACCTTACGATTTACGAAACGAGGGCCCCCCGTAATCGTATTTCGTATTCAGAAATACGCTCTTTTTTACGACGTAATGTCGTATTTGTCGATACGATTTACGAACAAAAACGCCAGTGCGCAACACTGGTATAAACCACGGGAGGGAGGCGAGGCAGCTATCACATGATTAGAACCACGTGATATTACAGGGCACTAGGCGTACGCACAACATCCTCTGTTGGGACTCACTGTACATGCGTCCGCATAAATATGATCACGCATTCTCGTTATGCAGTACATCAGTACATCTCGTCGTCCATTCCCATATTTACAGGCTTCTCCCTTTTCCCGCATCCTTCCAGAGAATATCCAATATACAATCAGCCAACCAATTTGAAAGAATTTACGATATGGTGATCACAAGATTTGAGAGGACTTCTGGAAAATATGCCCCTATCACTAAAAAGAAGCTTACTATATCTCTGTTGATTATATGAGGGTCTCTTCAGTCAGTACTTATTTGACTTTAGTAGGCCGTCTACTTGGATAGTCTCCGACAGACCTGCAGAGTTGATGTATCATGCATTAACTTATGCACCATTACAACATCTTTTCTAAAGCGGGTGTTCCCGGAGAGCGGGTATTTCCGGAACGCGGTCGAGAGTGCACACTATGCCCTCCTGCATATTTATCTTGATCAGGTCCTCGCTATTGTTCGTTTCTGTTTGACCAGTACACGACCTCTACTGCTCGAAGCCAGTCGCCGTAGTCTTCCGGGTAAGGACGTGTCCTAGTGACCTCAATCCGGTGGGTCTACCCTCAGTACTATTATGCAGAACTCGTTTTACATTCTTTTTCTTTGCAAATTAGGTTGCTCAGTGGAATCGTGCAGGAACCCGTATGTCAAATGTTTATTGAATGGTATGGATTAACCTGTACAGCGTGCGCCATATAGCAACCTTAAGTTCCGCACTGAGCATTGCGCGAGTTCCAGTGTTTCTAATAACTCCACTTTGAGTTTCAAATAAACCCATTATGCGGTACGGCTGTGTTATAGTTGAATTCTCCACTCATCCTCATTAGGACTTGCCAAACCATAATAAAAAATCCCAGTCAGTTATCCTAGTGGGGGGATTTTGGTTACCAGCACAATATCGATCGCTAATGGACGTTATGGTCACGTGAAACTCGACGCCCAACGCCTGTTGAGCAACGGATTGGTTTTGATAGGAGTAGTGTTCAAACTTCAGAGGTCCACAATTTTCAGGAGGTATGGAGCAGTGTTGCGCACTGGCGTAGTTCTGATTACGAAATACGATTACGGGGGGCCTTCGTTTCGTAAATCGATAGGTGATTTCGTTGATGTTCGTATTACGTTTTCGTTTTTTTCATAACGTTTTCGTAATGTGTTTGCACAATATCAGTCCTGGCACAGGCGCTTTGCCGCACATGTGCTACCCATGCCATTTTTACCGCAAACGGCAGAGTCCCTTTTTTCAATCCTCGGCGATATAGTCACAAAGAAGAGAAACAAGTTGTACCCAGCCACGACGAAAATGTTAGCAGTCGTCAAGGATATGGTAAAAAAAGTTGGGCCTGATGATATCGAGCTGGGTGTGGATTCTGATGACGAGTCCTTTGTTGATGATGCAGAATTATGTTCACAAATCACTCAAGAAATGAATGAGAGCGACGATGTTGAGATGGAAGTTGACTCCAATGAAAACAATTCAGTTTGTATACTACTTGACGAGTGAAAACTCTTTTACTTTGGTATGAAGTACCATCACACAGATGGAAAGATGGATTATGATATGCTGAATTTGCGTATATATATTTTTTTAATGAACATCTTTATCAGTGGATGAATTGCAAGACTTGAAAGTAAAAACCGGACTTAAAGATTCGCCGAAATCCTGTAGCATGCGCCTGTCACAAATCGTTTGTATTTTGCCTAATATCATTCACTTTTTGCTTAATTTAAAGAATACGAATAAAAAACGATTTCGTATTACTAAAAGTAGCGTAATACGCATTTACGATTTCGTTTTTTCACCACAAAAAATCGAAATCGTAATACGTTTAAAGATTACGCAGGGGTCATCACCACGTAATTCGTAAAGTTTCGTATTATGCGTCGTAATGCGCAACACTGGTTTATACAAAGCTCAGCCTCAGGGGTGCTTTAATGTAGTTATATGAAGCCCTATCCCTGTATTGCTCATTTAACGTACACCTTTTCGTAACTCTGTACTACCTTCATATACCAATCCCCAATGTCTGACACGACTGAACCAGCAACTATCAAAGTATCACAACAGGAACGCTTCCGTAAGTTTAGCTTCCGTCTGGAAACTTATTCTATCAATGGGGACGGGGACTTCGTCTGCCAGTTTGACGCCGCAAAAATCGCACCACAATAAAGGATACTCCTGCAGAGTATTCATACGAAGATGTTAATTCCACATCACAAACACTATCCACGATCTGGTCATTTCTTAAATCCCCCTTTGACTTCTGTATTTTGATGGAGCCGAAACGGTCGTAACACCATTTTAAACACGGAGCTGAGTAAGCCATCAAAAGGGTCCATGGATATCCGTGAGGCCCTTGATTGAAAAGTAAGATTGCGCTGGACAGCGTGGAGTATGCACGAACCGTCAATCGTTCGAATTCATTTCACTTGCAAGAACAGGGAAAATGAAAACATTCATTTGCATACCATATCCCATGACTAGACGAAAAAAGAACAAGAAAGAAAATCAAACAAATCAGAAAGGTGTTTGGTATTTTCCTCCAGGGCGGTAGTCTGCAGCCCCCTGTTATGAAGATAGATAATACTCATAAGGTTCCCGCCTCACTGTTGCCAGCAAAGAGAACAAAACTCATTCAGTTCAACAAATGGATTAGTGATTGTTTTACCGCTTGACGCTGGCATGTGTAGACATGAAATTCGCTTTTTCCTCCAGCATCCAAAAAGAGTATCCTTGGCTAGCTCAATTCATATAAACCACAGAAAGTCCGTTCTTTTCCGATTTTATGCGCCTCCACCCTTTTATTGTTTGGCAATTAGGTTCTCTGCTCGTGTTGGCGTCTTTGCCGGTTGTCCATATCGGATTGTCTGCTCCTCAAATTTGTCACTCCCCTTTGGCATTCTCTCGACAGTTCGAGGAAAGTTGTGAAGTTAAGGCCTCCTTTGAGTCTTGATGCGTGCTTATTTGCCCTTTCACAGAATTAACCATGAACAAAATGCCCGATGAGCTTGGGCAATAAAATCACACAACATTATTTGGCATTGAGCTCTTCAGGGGCTCGTGGATGGGATCTCGAGGTGAATTTTTGGGTACTCTGTTTGAGTGATTGCCAGATTTGTATCAGGGCCTGTTTGAATAAATGCTGTCGCTTCCGTGACCAGTAACTTTTACCAAGTGAAATTTAAAGTGTATCCCAGCAACTCCGTTGCGCAACAATTCAAATGGAAAAAAAGACGGTTCAAGGGTTGGCGTAAAGACTTCCCAGGTCAAATATGCTTTTTCGACCAGGACTTTTGATCAATGTCCCCAAAATAAGATACAACAAGTAGCCTCAAGTGCTTGATATAAAAAGACTGGAAGCACACAAATTGATGAAATAGAACACGGCTATTTTGAGCAGCGAAGCAAGGTAACGGAAGAGCTCTTGCCAAGAAGAGACCCTGCAACGTAATTCTTATCAAGATCAACAAATGTTCTTCAAAAAGGATCAGGAGATGATGACGAGTGACCGAAAACAGTTTTTATTGATTTTTTTCGCGTCAATTGTAGTATTTTCAAATTGGTGGCGCCTGGGTTGTTGGCTATGTGCAATAAGTTTGGGCCCCAACGTATTTGAGAGGCTTTATTCTTTGGATTGAAAACGAATCATACAACAAAAAGGTCACTCGTTACTACCCGTTATGCTTCAGAGATCCAAAACAAACTTAAAATTCATGTTACACGTTATTACGAGCCATCAATTGCGCATTGCGTCACGAGTTTAATTTTGTTGGCCTGAAAAATCTTTGCTGTCACTCACTGTCATGCACCCAAAGATCCCTATACTTGCAGATCAAGCCATTTTTGGCGCGCGAAGTGTAAACACAGAAATTAGGTACGCCCGAGGCCACTCCCGCCTTGCTTCACCCCTTTGACCATCTCCCCAACCATTTGGGCCAATCCACATTACGAAGTTACGGGTCTATTTTGCCGACTTCCCTTATCTACATTATTCTATGAAGTAGAGGCTGGCGATGTGAAAAAGTAAGGTCAAAGTATATTCGCGAGTGCAAATACAAGGTTGCATTCAAGAAGAGTGAAAATGAATTAAGCGCGGGCCAGTTAATCAAATGACGCTTGAATTTGTAAAGCAAAGCAAGAACCAAAAGACTAGCAAGAACCCGGCCAAAACCGTATGAGAGCTAGGTGAGCAATTCAGGCATTCATTTTTTAATCAGATGTATCAAGCAAGAAAAAAAAAGAATTGAGGCTAATAAATAGTGGTCAAGGGCATTCGTGAAAATTTCGATTTTATTTGACAATGTTAATTTGGGTGCCAAGAATTCCGACTATGTGTCCATAAGCGAGCCAGGGTCGTGCCCGGTTTTGCCCGATCCGGCCTCACAATCACGCCACGCACATTTAGCTTGCGATTTTCGCGCGTGTTTTTCTTGAGGAGGTCGTGCGATAACCGACATCTCGTTCTACAGGGGCCTTTGCATCCTCGCAAAATTGAGAAATGCGTGGAAAAAGAAATTCACCGCCAACTACCGCTTAAACCCAAAAAAATTCCCCTGAGAGCAACACGTGCTGCAGCACAAAAAAATAGGCTTTTTGAGGTGTTTTTGCATCTTAGTTTACGTACATATTGCGCTTGGAAGAAAAAGTCATGTAATGACATGGCTTGCGCCAGGAATGTATTCTCAAACCGTACGATTTTTGAGGTGCGTCTGCTATTGCTGCTCAAAATGGTTCGTTGATTTTTTTTGTTGGTATTCTTCTCACTGGCACCAAACTCCGAACTGGCGCTCTGCATCCAACTCCGACGTTTGCCGCACGCCGCCGCACCGCATGCATGGATTTTTTTCCGGGAATCGGATGATACCGCTAGTGGCGCAACCAATTCAAGTGATCCGGTCCCTGCAAGCTCATATATTTAAACCCACTTAGAACCCCAACCTATTACCAACACACACATTTCAACACTTTCCAATCTATTTAATTACTCTAGTATTTACCCATACTAGCCGATACCGCCAATTGTTATTACACAGAAATTTGCAAACCATGTCTTTTAGTTGCACATCGCCCACATTGACTGCTGAGGAAGACTGGATCAACAAGGTACTTTCGTTCTCGCCACTTGATCTTACAGCCAGTCATGACATGAATCTGCAGCTTGCGCTGCCCAGTTTCGGGCCAGAATCAGGTGCTGAAATCGTGCCTGACTACGAGGACCTTTTCAGTCCACAACTGTCGGGCCACACGTCAGCCACAAGCCCTGGCGCCACATCTCAGACACAGGATACACAGAAACCACTGGAAAAAGACGCATCCGCGAAGTCCAGCGACCACAAATTGTTGGATAGCGTCAGTTACAAGCTTCATCAGTTGAAAGAGCAGAATTGCCTCACACCAAAGGCGCTAGAATCGCTTTTCAACACACAGGACGTGCTCGCTGACTCGGGAGACTGGCAGGGCGACACCAGGCACAAACACCGGCGCTCAAAGGCCAGTAGTTTGGCCGAACACCCTGCGAAACAGTGTTGCCACCAGCGCCAAAAATCGATGCATTCGCAATGCCATCGGAAACGAAAGAACTCCCGCGGAAAAGCACCCAAACCAGTACACCCACACCCACAAACACACACGCTGCCCCGGGGCTCGAAACAGGCGTCAGTGGCCGGGCTGGGCCACGCTAGCCCTCAGCTCGAGCCTATATGCAGGTCAACGCCAAACTTGGCCAACGACACGCCTTGTTTACCCGAGTTGTGGAATGCCACACCGCTGATGGGCGACTACGTTAGTGACATCGAGACGCCCGAATGCGAGCCATTCTTGGGCGATCTCGCGCCACTCGACGCCACTGCATGTTCTGTTTCCTCCATTGCCGAGGATACAAACGTTATTTACGCATCGGCTGGCTTCATGCAGCAGAGCCCTGCTAAAAGCGTGCCTAGACCAGATACCCGTTTTGACGCTGCTCTTGACGAGGCCATGGCCTATATTGATTTCCTTCAGGACGGGGACGTGTTTCCCTCCGCCAGCCTCGAGCAGGTTATTTAATGTTTTCACTTCACCCTTTCATCCTTGCATTTTGATTTCTTTTCTGTTTTTATTACTCTGCGGCGGCCGCCACGCGCCGGAGCTTATATAGAGTTTGTGGCTTTGAATTATATGATATAGACCTTACATGGAGGTGTAGTGGATAGATCTAGCACCTCACGCCACCGGCTTCTGAGATGCAAAAAAAAGTGTATTATGACCGAGAATAAAGTTCATGCCTTTATAATGGGTGTTTGGTCGAATTGATCCACTGGTACTACAATCAATTTGCTCAATCAATCAATTATTGGGATAATTATCTTTTTTAAAAAAAGGGTACACCTGTTCAGATGACAAGGCACAAAAGTTCCAGTGAACCTGTTTTCAGTAATCGGACGGAGTAGATATATCAATCGACAAGCCCTAGTTTTCTTCCTTTGTTTTCTTTCAAGAAACAAACAGCGTCAACAGGAAATTACAGTTAATCGGCCAAGAATATATAAATTTATAGTCAAGATCCCTGCATACGTCTGGTAAGAACGCCGAGTATTAAAATCCTCAGGATTTCCCAAACCTAAGGTCTTCCTCCATATCATAGCCGCTGTGTAGGTAGTGTCAACATGCCCGCATTTTACTTCGCTCCAACGCCTTTTTCAAATGTCTACTCAGAAGAGGCTGGAGAGCGGCGCCCCCTGTTGCCTCCCGGCGTCTGAATAAAAGACCTGATGCATGGTGTTGACGTACCCCGATTAAAGTTGTGTAAAGTTTCGAAGGTATTGTTCCATGGTGCCAACATTGGATTCAAATTCATTGGTGCTTGTATGCTTAAATATCCAAAGGACTTTGGAACACCTACACTCGGTGTATAAGTGATAAAGAAACTGTCTCGAATCAAAGGGGCTCAAACAAAGATGACGCCGAAATCCCCTCAGAGAGATTTTGGTGTCATGCATGGGCACATGTGAGCCAAAGTTGAAATGGTGTAAGGCTTTAATTCTTTATGTTTCTTCCATTCAAACGTATGCGGCCGCTTCCAGGATTTCTCCCAGCGATGCTGCGAGGCGGCCGCAGGGCAAATCTCCAACAAATGGAAGGGTGGTGGTATCATACACTCTCGTGCGTGACACCACTTGCTCCCAGGCTTCCAAATGGCAGATCTCAGTTTTCGTGAACGTCCATTCGAGATTTTGAAGAATCTCCCTGTTTTCTCCAGCAAAAAATCGGCGCAATTGGGACCTTGTGCTCGTGAAAGGTTGGTCTTCTTCCGGCGAGTGATGATCTTGGCCATGTGAGTGGTAAGCTTTAGACGGAGATATTTGGTATACCAATCCGTTGCCTCCACCAAGGTAGAAACAAGCACCGCAGCTCTGTGCCCCCTACATCTGCGTTTTCGTCTCAAGCAAGCCGTACCCACCTTTCTTTGGCCTGGAATATAGCTTGTTGAGAGTCACGTCCTTAAAGACTTTATGAACACCTTGGTCCATTGTTCTGAGTTGACGAGGAGTCATGCATTGAACCAAATCTTTGTACACTGTTTTTGAGGACACAAAAGTGTTTGTCCCGATGGCCCGAGTGATCAAGTCAATGTGAAGATAGCTTTGCCTCATGGTCATGAAAGGAAGTTTGGAGATGAACCGAAGCCAATCCACCCCTTTCAATGTGAGCCCCAAGTACTTCAAGTCTTCCGACCAAAGATAGGACTGGGGATAAGGCAAAACGCTTTGTTGGAATACTTGAGCATAGTCTAGGCTAATTTCCAATAGCTTGTTTTGGTCTCACTCACCCGGCTATTACTCACCTGCTCGAAATTCTAAAATTGTATTCTGTATCAAGGGAAGTATTCATTTGATTCAACACTCGGTAGCGGCCTGTAGGAGAGAGGCCCGGGCAGAGGTAGGAAGATGGCTAGACGGCTTTACGAAACGGTCAGCAAAAGGTTTAACGACAGTTCGGCAGTGGCGGCCTACTCTGTCGGAGTTAAGCGCATGTAAAAGGTCAGCCCTTTTTTATGTAAGAGTGCGCGGACCAGGGCGTGCTTAAATGTGACGCATGTTCCTGCACCTGTCGCGAATGCATATCCTCAAAAGTTTCCAGAAGGGCACGCGACGGGGCGCATGGAGGTACGGATGTAGCTCTGATTCCGGTCCGGACACGCATGGAAGTCCTTTATATAGCAAGCAACATATCAAGGGCGTGTGGCGTAGTTGGTAGCGCGTCTGCTTTGCATGCTGAAGGTCATCGGTTCGATTCCGGTCTCGTCCAATATTTTTTAAACTTCAGATGGAAACATTTTGAGCCTCTCTGGAATAGACTGTTAGTCGGAGCCTTAAATCAGGTGCTTGCGCTTGGACATCTGAGATGATGTTGCGATCAGTTGCAGGTTTTCTTATATATTTGTATGGGGTTTGCACTGCGTAGTATGGGGCAGTGTTCAGTGTTGAGCAAATCCGTACTCGGCGTACGCGTACCAAATATAGTACGGAGGCAAGCAGCGTACGGAGGGTATATGTGCAGGACGCAGTTGACTATGTCGTTTATTCCCAATATCTGGTTCAATACAAGGATGCCGTGAATAAATTGCCTCACAAATCGACACAAGCCTCATCTCCAGGGCTGGGAAGATTTCGTTTCGGGAGTCAGGCTGACGTCGTGCACTCAGAGCATGATATTGAGAGGTATCTCAAGGAACCTATCGAAACCCCGCTTCAGGACCCTGTTGCATTCCGTAAGACTCGAAAAGCGTCATTTCCAATTATTTCTCGCATCGCCAGGAATTATTTCGCTGCGTCTGCCATGTCTGCACCGGCTGATGCCTTATTTTTTCGCATGGGAGATATCATTTCCAAGAAGAGAAATATCCTTCTGCCTATAACGATAAGAATGCTAGCAATTCTCAAGTCCCGAGGAATTATTCGAGAAGACGATATCCCCCAAGACAAAGCGGACACTGAGGACGATACCGATTAGCCTATCGAACTTACTGACGAACAAGAGGATGCCGGAGTGGAGGATTGGCTCGTTGTCGACGACGCGGATGATGACGAAGTAACCGTTGATACTTCCACGGCCACTCAAGTCTTCAAGAGTTAGATATGTGAATCTTTTGAATTTCCCGCACTTTATAGACATTTTTCTACAAACGATCTAAGTAAATTCCATCTTTCTTGTAGCCATGAAAATCCTCAACCAAATATTTGCAACATCTACTCTCCTGCATAGTGTTCAGCGTACGGTTGGTACGCCGATTTGCTCACCACTGGGACGCCATGTGTTGTATACAGGACGGTTCACTTTCATCAATCAAGTGAAATTAGTAAACGATCATTACAAACGAAGATGAACAAGTGGTTGAGGATATTTCATGCGGACCATGTTGCGCAAGCTTGAGAAATCTCATTTTTTTTGGGGCAAAGCCATTAGCATTTTGAGTGACCCATACCTGCAATCTAACAACGGCTTCAAAAATGTAAAACATGTGGCAGTCACCGTAGAATGTTTCCCGCTTACATGCGAGGGAAAAACGGGACAGTAGAGAAAAAGAAACACGGGCCCCTCCTGAAATCGTCTTTTTTTCTTTTTTCTTTTTTCTTGAAGGTCTATGAAAACTAGTGACCTCACAAGAGAAAAAGACATGAAAGCACAAATCTGCCAGCATAGCCAAAGCGGCCACCTGTCACCTCACGAGGTCGCGCATGGCGAATATTTGCACTTCAGAAGAGGATACATTGAGGCCCTGAAAGTAAGCCAAAAGCAACAAAAAAAGGCCAATAATCTTCTCAAAAGACGTTTCTCAAAGTATAGCGCCCAGTCCTTCATGCATTCTCACAGTATTCCCCTGTAAACTTTCCGGCGTGAGCTTGTGGCTGTGTTTCAAATCCCAATATCCTGCACATGATACCAAGTCTCGACATCTGTCTAATGCTCGTTTCTGGAATACAGTTCACTTCCCCAGAACCAACGATACCATCACAACATGGCACAGGCGAAGGTTCTCGGACTCAGCCTCGACACCGTGCGAGTGCTTCTCCGCACGATCATCTTCCTTGCGATTGCGGGCGCGGCGATCTCGCTGCGTCTTTTCTCGGTGATCCGGTTTGAACTGATCATCCACGAATTCGACCCTTGGTTCAACTTCCGCGCGACTAAATACTTGGTCACGCATTCTTTCTACGAGTTCTTGAACTGGTTCGATGACCGTACGTGGTATCCCTTGGGACGCGTCACTGGCGGCACGCTCTACCCTGGACTTATGGTGACATCTGGTGCCATATGGCACGCTTTGAGAAATTGGTTTGGCATGCCCGTGGACATCCGTAACATTTGTGTTTTGCTCGCGCCGGCATTCTCGGGTATAACCGCTGTGTTCACGTATTTGCTTACGAAGGAAATGAAGGATACAAACGCCGGGTTGTTGGCGGCTCTTTTCATGGGTATCGCACCGGGGTACATCTCGCGGTCCGTGGCCGGGTCTTACGACAACGAGGCCATCGCCATCACGTTGCTCATGGCCACGTTCTACTTCTGGATCAAGGCAATGAAGGTGGGCTCGGTTGCCTATGGCGCGTTGACCGCGTTGCTGTACTTTTATATGGTTTCCGCGTGGGGCGGGTACGTGTTCATCACGAATTTGATCCCGTTGCACGTGTTTGTGCTTTTAATCATGGGCCGCTACACACAGCGTTTGTATGCTGCATACACCACGTGGTATGCTCTTGGAACGGTGGCGTCGATGCAGATCCCGTTTGTGGGATTCTTGCCCATTCGCTCAAATGACCATATGGCCGCGTTGGGCGTGTTCGGCTTGATCCAATTGGTTGCGTTTGGCGCTTATGTGCGGACAAACGTGCCTGCCGCGCAGTTCCGGTCGTTCCTCGTGGTCTCCGTGGTTTTGGTGACGCTTGTGGGCGTCTTCGGCTTGGTTGGCTTAACCGCTGCAGGTTGGATCGCCCCCTGGACCGGCCGTTTCTACTCCTTGTGGGACACAAACTATGCCAAGATCCACATCCCGATAATTGCGTCTGTATCCGAGCACCAGCCGACCGCGTGGCCCGCGTTCTTCTTCGACGTGAATATGTTGGTGTGGCTCTTCCCTGCAGGCTTGTACTTCTGCTTCCAGGAGTTGCGTGACGAGCACCTTTTTGTCATCATTTACGGCGTATTCGCCACGTATTTTGCTGGTGTCATGGTGCGTTTGATGTTGACTTTGACCCCGGTCATCTGTGTCTCGGCGGCAATTGCGTTGTCGAAATTGTTTGATGCCTACATGAATGTTGTCGACTTGTTCGACACAAAAACAACCGAAAACGAGTCGGAGAAGAAGCAAAAGGCGGTGAAACAAAAGGCGTTCCCTGTCTTCCAGGTCTTGACTAAGGTTGTGGTTTTGGGCTCTTTTGTGTACTACCTTTTCTTCTTTGTATTGCACTGTACCTGGGTCACCAAGAATGCTTATTCGTCGCCCTCGGTCGTGTTGCCATCGACAAACCCAGATGGCTCGCCAGCTTTAATCGACGATTTTAGAGAAGCGTACTATTGGTTGAGAATGAACACCCCAGAAGACGCCAAGGTCATGGCCTGGTGGGATTACGGCTATCAAATTGGAGGCATGGCGGACCGCACAACTTTAGTGGACAACAACACCTGGAACAACACGCACATTGCTACTGTTGGTAAGGCCATGGCCGCCCGTGAAGACGTCTCGTATGAGATTTTGAAAAACCATGACGTCGACTACGTCTTGATTATTTTCGGCGGTCTCTTGGGCTATACTGGCGACGACATCAACAAGTTCTTGTGGATGGTAAGAATTTCCGAGGGCATCTGGCCCGAAGAGATTCACGAAAGAGACTATTTCAGCAACAAGGGCGAGTACAAGGTTGACCATGAGGCGTCAGACGCTATGCAGAACTCATTGATGTACAAGATGTCGTACTACAGATTAGGCGATTTGTTTGGCGGCAGAGACGCCGTCGACAGAGTGCGTAACCAGAACATCCCGGCCGATAGAAAGATCACCTTGGATGCCGTCGAAGAGGCATTCACGTCTCAGAACTGGATCGTGAGAATCTACAAGGTGAAGGACTTGGACAACCTCGGCAGAGACATTCGGTCTGCAGGTGAGTTTGAGCGGGGCTCCGCCTCAAAACTGAACAAGAGGATCCGCTCGATCAAGAAACCCAACCTCGACTTGAGGGAGTAGGACGCTTGGTGCTGTATAGATATATCGACGGAAAACAAAATAAGTCAAGGAAGTTATAATCTTGCAACGCTACTGTAGCCGTACAAATCTGTTTCCGTCATCCAGCCCCTGGACCTGGTCTTCGAACTTTTTTTTTTGGCTTGATACATACTTACGCACTGAATGAACGCAATGTTGCTCTAGAGGTTTATTCCATACGCGCTGAAAGTTGACGGTTGAATCGGCGTACTGACTATTCGAGTGCGTACTGGCCCTGTGCGCTACAAGCCAAACTCTCTGTATCAGTGGTGCTGTGAATAAGAATTTCCCGCGCTTAATTCCCAACAATGTCAATTCCGAATATGCCTGAAATGACGACAAAGTTATTCGATGTTTTTTTGCTGAGCTTCACGTCCCATAGGCACGATTATCGGAGCATCCTGGAAAACACTTCACAAAGACTGTCCCTTTCGTATTCGTATGAAAGAGCTTTTTTAACTTATCCAGTTATTATCGATTCAAATACTATTTAGCCACGCTCGCCATGTCGGCGCCTTTTGAATCTTTATTGTCCCGGTGACAGCTTATTCATGACGTTCAGTCGAAGTAGAAGAGAGATATCTCATAGTAATCTGTGAACTAGAGTGTATTATAAGAGAGAGTACTTGCGAAATAATCTCTTTTATACGAGACAGCGGCTTACCACGGTTTACTACCCTGAACGCGTATCAATAATATGCATCAGGATGGTAGTTGCCATGGGCATAAAGAGCCTTCATCAGGTGGGTGCATCTTGCGTTTATGCGTTTATGTGTCTCACTCTTATTCAAGCCATTTTCGCATTTCTCAGTACAGCATCCTTTCGTTTCCATCTTGATTCGCTCAGTGGAGACTGGACCATGAGCTTACCCATAAAGCTACTGAAGGTCTTCGTAGGAGTAACCAGTGTTCAATCGAGCGTAGTAGCGCGCGTAGCGTAAAATTCGATGCGTAATAAAAACAGTGGACGTTTCCGTAACACGTTACGTACGCTGGGATGTTTGTCGGCGTAACCAAATTACGCTACGTTTTACGCTCAGAATAGGATATCATGGATAGAAAAACGAATAACTCGAAACTTGAGGTAGATATGAACTTTATGTTTTTACACAGCTATAGCTTGTGCTAACAATTCAAGCTCATCAGCGTCTTCTTCGGCAAACTCACTGTAGTCGATCAATTGCTTTTCTTTAAACTCGCAGACATGTAGTATGAAGTAAATCGTAATGACTTCGCAAAATGCCTACGTATTCAGATCTAAGTTCTAGCAATGGTCAGTATTTCGAAACCACTGCGGCCTTCTTTGGTTGATATATCGCTAACAAACAGACCAATCTGCGCTGTGGCCCCGCACCGCGTCTGCTTGTTCTATGTGCGTATTCCAACGCACGTCGAAGATATTGGTGATAATGTGCCTAAGACCGAAGGCTCAAAATATATAATATATATCGAGGAGTTCAAAAAAGTAAGCCCGATGCGGGGCTCGAACCCGCAACCTTTTGATTGACCTTATAATGTTTAAGAGTCAAATGCTCTACCGATTGAGCTAACCAGGCTTATTGGAATCTGAAAGAAATGTGTATAATTATACTGTTGGCGCTAAACATTCATTCATGTATATTAACAAAAAACGTCCGTATTCGGCTAGTTTTGTCGCATTTGAGATTGGATCTGCTGTTTGAAAGCTTGGGAGCAGGTGGTGTCCCGCACGAGAGAGTACGGTACCACCACCCTTCCGGTTGTTGCAGAAACACGCCCAGCGGCCCCGAAGAACCAATGTTTGGCGTTGGAACGAACACCTAAGGCCTGCCATACTCTAACGAGAGCGTCCTATAATGGGATATATCTTTAAAAAAAAAAAAGGCTTGGGAAAGTCCGGGGGTCTTCATTACTCAGTGTTCTAACCAGAAGTATGCAGGTTTTTTGTCTATAGATATATAT